>CAEMYA010000013.1:9830667-9887945 GCA_903131615.1 Diplodus sargus | reverse complement strand
TTTTGGGGGGGGGTTTGGTGGTGGTGTGACATTTAGTTGTGGAATGAGCCATCTCACAGCTCCTTAAACAGCCTTAGAGTGTATCCACATAAAACGTCTTTAATTATTGACGTGTCAGTTTGAGCAGATCCCTCTGTAGACGATGTGTATGAGAGAGAGAGAGAGAACCCATCCCATTAACCCATTCAGCACTTCCTAAGCTCCCTTCTTTTTTTCTCTCTAACCTGTGCAGACTGTCTAGAAGTGTGCTCAGTTTTTCCATCTCCTCACTGCTCTCTCTGCTCTGCTTTCCTCAGCGGAAATAGTCATCTCACCATGTCCAGAGGTTATGACGAGGCAGATCCTCAAACCCAATGCTTGAACTTGTTTCAAAATCCAAATCCAATTTTTGCCTTAGCTTTTTTTCTACTGCTCTATGGAGGAACAATTGCTATCAGGCCCTGAAATACAAGCAATTCAGTACTGATAGCACAGACACTTTGCAGTCTTACTGTTGAAAGCATGGCCGTAGCCAGCTATTAGGTCACCTTCCTCTGTGATTATTTCCAAAAAAGCGCAATGGCCTGTGTTATTTTATATATAAAATTAGGATTAAAAAAGTATTGGCGCTATATAATTACAGTCAGGAGTTGAAACATGTGGTCTATCCTTTAAGTGTCTGTGTGGCAGCACTACTTTTATAAATGTATTATTTTATATATTCATGCACATTTTCTTAAGAAGTCAGCTGGTCCTAGGATTGCTTGAGCTCTGTTATTACAGCTACACCTCCACATGACTGTTCAGAGCAGCATATTGGCAGAATTTGCAGCAGGAGGATGGCTTTAAAATAATGCTGACCACTAATAATTGCAGACGAATTACCAAGGCACAATGCAGAAGGTTGCAGCAGTGAACTGGGCAGTATGTGTATCTGTCCTGTTAAGTGTAATAGACACACACCGTGTATGCTTCAAAAGTACTATTACTCTTGCTTTATGTTGCTAAATATTTAAGCTAACTTGGGCATTTATTAAGTCACATTCTTTGGTGAAGCCTGATGAAGAGGCTATAGACCAAATTATATTGGTGAAAAAAGACAAACTGCTAATGTAATGTTTCAACCGAAAGGTTGAGAAGGCCTTTAGGTAAAAGTGAAGTTTTGAAGTCAAATGAGTCATCTGATATGAGACATTTTCAGAAGAATAACAGACAGATGTGGCCACACCTCTCATCTTATTGTCATCATGTGATTGGACAGACCTGGATGTGGAGGGGTCACACTTGATCTGTAGTTGTATGAGGACAGTCAGATTTCATATTTACTTTTTGGGATTAACAGACATGGTCTATTATGCACATACACAAAATTTGCTAATTTAGTTTGATGATAGTGGTATTTTTCTATAATCTTTAAAAAAGTTGTCTATTGCCAGTTTAGTCATTTAGACTATTATTGTATCTCTGTCTACTATCTAGAGCTGATTTTAAGTATTCTGGGGCAAATTCAAATAAATCCCCAAATAAGTGGAGACATGTCCAGGTCTCAAATTTTTACAAAGCAAGTCACAAATATTAATAGGCAACTGCTTGTTTGCTTTGGGATCAACTCTCTTAGCCAAATCATACACTTGAGATCTCCGGTAGTGAGTTGTCCTCCTCCAGCAATGTTCGATTTGATGAAATTTGGCATGGGCAACTTGCTCTACTGCACTTTACATGGCTCTAGTATCCAACATGATTCCTTCCTCCTCTCTGATGAATATTGCAGTACCAGTTATTTTGGGGAGTAGATGAGAATGTTATATACTAAAGCAGAAATTGAATGTGAATCCATTGTTAGACTAAGAAGCATTACTTTCTCTGTGCATGGTTTGTAAAGCAACATTATACATCTGCATATTGTATATTGACATGTATTATAAACCGATTGTGAGATGAATATTAGAAGTGTGGACATTTCTCAATTACAAGATGCATTGCGATGCATGGAAGATTCTGCATCAGTGCATAGACAGAGCATAATCTAGAGTTTGCAGTTTACACTGATTGTTGATTGTCTGGCCGCAGCTGAACAATAAAGTTACATTGCAACATTGCTCCCATGCTTTGAACTGGGGGCGGACATTAGCATTACGTTTCTTATGTAGGAGGTATGTCAGAGGGAGGCAGCGATCATCAGCGAGTGCTGATAAAAACTATTTTTTTAAACTTACATCTCAGGGCACATGTTGGATTTTATGACATTGCTTGGAACCAAAAATTAGCTGGATAAGACCCATGCCGAGCTTGACTTCTGCTTCACAACAAGTATTAATCATATTAGCCATTTTCACCTCAAGCTAACGTCTGCAGCCATAAGTAATAACTGCAAGCCTAGCTTATCAGCCAAGAACTGAGGAGGCGCTGTAATGTTTATGTATTGAGATACTGATATTGAAACAATGACTGCTGTAGTCTGATTATTGGAAGGACTTTCTAAATAAAAGAGAAATTTATATGATGGAAAAAGTAGCCACGTGCAGTAATATCGATCATTGACGATACCATACACTGAGATGCATCAAGGTGAGTCACTTGGTATTCGAATCGAATTTGGATCATAATCGAATCGTGAGGCCAGTGAAGATTCACACCTCTAATGAATATGATTGCCATGGGAGAAGTGCGCCGTCTTTTCAAAGGATAGTGAAGGATAGTGAAAACAAATGGGCTGAAAGGAAATCTTAACTCATCACCACAGTTTGTAAGATATTTTGTCAAACCAGGGAGAAGTGCTGGTCTCTCGGAATGTCTTCAGGAAACCCCAGCACAACTATTAATCTATGTGGAAAGATGTGTTAGAGAGAGCTACTGTGGCTGGCACTCCAAATAAAACCTTGTGCAGCTGGTCCTTTAAAGCACAGACTAACTTCTCTTTCATTACCTGCCAGTGCCCTCTTTTCTCCTGCAGTGAGACTGTGTACTGCATAATTACTTCTATATGTAGGGTAAAACAGACATGCATCATTGCATTTCTGCGCATGCATCTGTGACTTGATGAAGTTCATCCCGAATGTCAATTGTTTGACTTTAAAGAGTAAATGATTGCATTTAAAAAAGAATTGAAGCCTTGCCAATTAGCTGGTCTTTCGTAATTAAGTGTTGTACTCTCCACCATTTGTCTGAATATCCTGTAATCCAGCTTGATTGCATGTAGCAAGATGAGTAACAGAGTAAGAGTTGAGAAGAGGAAGTGTGTAAGGTAACATGTAAGGTAACATAGACAGACACGTTTGTGTTTGGACATGTTGAGTAGATCAATGGCCAGACCAATAAAACATGTACAGTAGGTGTTGGTATTTATTTACTGTGGCTATTGGATTTTTCCTCAGAGAACAATAAGAGGTTTCCTCCCAGCTTATGTGCCTCCTGTCACCACACAATCTTCCTCAAACAATGTTTCATCAGGAAGAAAGAGACCTCATTACAGTCAGCAAACTGACTGTTTTTGTTTATTATGCTTTGTTGTAGCTGTGACTCACACTATAACCAGTTTGAATGGCGATGTGAAGCTTATTAGAAAGAAGGATCGTCTCATAGGAACTCTTTAGACCTGACTTGTTGTGTCCTGCTTTTTTAGTGATCCAGTTTTTAGACAGATTGTAGCTCACTCCGGGCTTCTGTGTGTGTACAAATGTATCTTGGGTGATACACAGCTCATATTTGATTTGATCTGTGAGAAAGTGTACCAGTTTGTACAGAAAAGAAAATGATTGTCCAAATGTTGTTTTACTGGTTTCAAAATGTTGCTGATCAACTGGCTGATTTAGCTTTTAAAATTAATCTTATATTAGATGCCAACTTTCCAGGCAAACTCAACCCCAGTTCAGATCACTGATTCCCCTTTTTAAATAGATAGATCAGATTATGATTATTTGTGTTAGACCGTTTTATGTTAAAGATGTTCATTGCAAAAAACAAAGATGTTAAATTACACTATAATTTAATTATCCTTTGAAAATTCACAATAATAATATTTTTACATACTTTTCACTAGCTGTTATACACTGCCTGGCCCAAAGAGAAGTCACCTCCTGGATTTAACTTCGGTACCAGAGTGCAATCAAACCTCTAGCAAATCTGCTCTTTATCCATACACCAATGTGTCCACTATAGCCTAATTCTGCCAATTGTTGTTGTTTCGTTTTGTTTCTGTTGGGAACACATTTATTGAATCAGTACTAATACATTGAAATCATTTTGTTGTTTGTTGTTGACACTGACACACATACAAGCGCTTGTAGATCTGCTGCCAAGATACGATGCGTCGTCTTTTTATCCTGTAACCATAATAACCTCACTGTCCAGGCCAACACAAGGATGTGATGCGAGTCCAGGCCAGATGAAGGCAGCTATGTGAGGACAGTTACTGGGATTCAGTCTGAGAACAGTCCTACATTACAAAAGTGCAGGGAGCTGAACTCAGTTGCTTTATCATATTGTCCAAGTTCGTAATGCTCTTACTGTAGATAACTAATTTAAATGAAACTGGATGCTACTCTAGCTCTGGCTTCTGTTATGGTGATGAGCTCATCTAGGGAATCATGCATCGATTCTGTGCATCGCCCTCTGCGTGAAAGTTTCAGATGCAGAGAGGGGGGGGCAGATTTGCTGCAGCTCTGATGAGATCCTCAGATCCTTTACTAATCAAATAGAAGAGAAATGACCCGCACAAGACAGGACAAAACAACAGTTATGTGGTAACTGGTAGTGTGGAGTGGAGCATGATGAGGATTTAAGCATGTGCTACCCCTCAATTTAAGTTTTGCATTTTGCCATGTGTCGTGATACTGGCTCAATATATTTCAACAAAATAACAAGCCATCCATTAATTTCTAACAAACTTGGGTTGAAAATGCCAAAATAAACAATTTGACACCTGATTTGGAAAAAAATATATGCATTCAACATCTGAAAGTAACCAGCGAATCAATCATCTCCAGACTCCTGTGCAGGCAAAAAGGTGATGGGTTGTGAAAATGGCTGTGAATGTTTCCCTTCACTGTCAGCCACCAGTGGTTGTCACATGGCTGCTGGGAGGAATCTGAAGAGATTCCAGATAGTTTCCCAGGCCTGCATCATGTGTCAGTGGTGACATCTGGTCCATGAGCCATAACCATCAGCGTACAGCTGTTGCCCCCTTTACCTAGAGGTCGGATGGCCATGTTGTCGGTGGGATCAAACAGGGACAAGGTTGTAATTAGTACCCCACTCCCGCCATCCCCCCTGGGCAGGCCACAGGCAGGGGGGGAGGGACTGATCTCTGTTGCATGTTTCAGCTCCAAAGCTGAACTTTCCAAACACTCCTTGAACTTGAGAGCCTATATCAACTTGCTGCTCTGCTCTGAAAAGCATGGTTGTGTTTGTATTTTAGGTCAACCTAGCATTCTCTCAACCACATTTAACATCAGTTGTGAACAGCTTTTTAATTTGTAATTAAGTCTGTAAACAATTTTTGGGCACCTGTGGTGCTGAGCACAGATTTTTGTTGTGGTTTTATACTGCAGCCTCCATAGTAGTGAGACACCTTATTCCTTGGACTTTCTGTTGATGGAGTGAGGGCCTCTGTGGGCAGCATCGTGTTGATATCTGTTTTATATGCCAGGTGTCTATGATACTCACTACCAAACCAGTTTTTCTCTATTTACTCTAAACAGTGGAAATGTGCAACTGGCTGCTCTTACCGTGGGAGAGGATTTTGGGGCCTGGGTGTGTTCTAAGTGTGGAGAACATTGACACTGAAAAATGGAAAATGCCTGAACGATGCTGTTCAAAAACGTCCAGCTTGCAAGTGGCTCTTTGCTTGACTGGCATGCCATGTCGATGGGCACTGCTATCCCACAATGCCATATGCCATAGAAGTGAGTGCAGGTGTTCACAGTAAAGCAATGGTGGTGTTTCACTGCCAGCACAGCTCAGAAAACTGTAATACATTTGAAGAAAGTATAATTTCCGAGTTGAGATATTTTCTTTATTGTATCTATTTTAAGCTCCAGAGTTTTGACACACCTTTGTCAGTTCAGTGCGGTAAAATGGATATGAATAGGAGAACAAATTAAATTGTTTTGAATTTTGATATTCACCAAGTTGATTAGTGTTGTAATGTGAAAAGCTCTGTGTTGACTGGCATGGTTGGATAGGATTAGCTCACCCTTTTTGGAAAAACCATAGCATTGGTTGTTTGTCTACACTTACTTGCGTGACCTTATGTGTGCATTTCCCTGACAAGCAACTTGCAATAGCTGTGTGAATAATGATTGTTTGCTGTGATGCCGGAGACACAGAAAGTGCTGCTTATGTCAACCACTTGGGCTGTTCAGACAAACAGGGTACAGTTCTGCTGCTGTCGTTTCAGCATAATCCTCAAGAGAATCCAACAGAAAAGAAAACACACTAATAATCAATTTAAACTGATATCACTGATTTATAATAAAAATTACCTGATTCTGAAACATGCGATGCTTGTTCACCTTTTTGATTGTCCTCCCTGCTGTGCTCCTGGAGTTTCAACACACTCCTGTTTGTGACTGTTATTTACAATAAGTACTTATTATTCCACATATCTTAACAGTTGCTTTAGGAAAGCGTCAAAAAGACTAGCAGACACACACGCACACAAGCAGGAGAGAACCCCTCCCTGCAGATCATCATTCAAGGTGATCCTTTAAATTCATTGTAGCAGAAGATGTGAATATCCAGGAAATACATCAATAACTTTACGTTATAAATTCACAAGTGAGTAGGATATGTGTGAGAATTGCTTGTTGACCAGCACAGGGAAATGCAGTTATGGTGTAAACAGCCAGGCTGCTCAGAGTTGACCTAACGTGGCACTTTGGCCTTCTGTGTGTCCCTGGCGTGAGAAGCAAATAATTATAACGTGAAGGTAAATAGCACAAAGCCTCTGTCTGACTTTTAGAGTGTAGATTTATACATTTGATTGACTTAAATGTCTTTACACAACAACTGATTTTGTCTTTAGTTCGGGACTCATTGAAAAAATCTGAGCACACTGGTTGAAAAGACATGAATGTCGGTTCAAGTCCAGTCATTATTTCAATAGTAAGATATAGTTAGAGGACTAACTATTCTCCCTTTCAGGGAGAACATGTTCCATTTCCATTTCATTTCTCATCTTTGTCTTCCTTCATCCTGCAGAGGATTTAATAGCTTTTGTCAGGATGAAACTTGAGAAATTGTGTCGGGTTCTGTCTCATGCACTTCCTCTCTTAATTTATACACACTGTGATAAGAGATCTAAACATGGCAGAGTGCGAAATTGAACTTCAAAGTAACTGAGGGATTGTTTAGGGCAGTCACTAAGATGAAGATTATAGTCTTGCATAAACATATTCACTTTCAGTTGTTGAGTGTGAATGTGTGTGTGTAGGAACATTTGTCTCTTAAGTTTCCTACACCCATGTCCCAGTTCCTGATCTTCCTTGGGCGGCACTCACTAAATGCTAGCTCCATGGACCAGTAGGGCTCCACAAGTATTCTGCTGCCCACCACACAGCTATAATTACCTTCAACAATAAAAAGAAAATAAAAACAAATTGACCAATATTGGGTAGTTTTTCCCTTTCCTTTCATGGAAGGTTTTATATAGGCTTTTGCCTTGATGTCAGAAAGTAGATCATGTTGTGGATCCGCCCATGGTTGGCTCCTCTGCAGGCAGGCAGGCAGGCAGGCAGGCAGGCAGGCAGGCAGGCAGAATGAAACAAATAGCTGTGAGCTGGATCATCTTAGATAGACCAATGACTGCTGTGAGCATTGGGTGACAGGAGGCCTCATCCACCTGATCAAATTTTCAGTTGTATAGTAGTGAATAACTAGTGTTTTTTGACCATTTTGTTCATGAAACTTTTAAAGAAGATGATCTCTTCTTCTGATGCTGATTGCATACACAACGGTGCAGCTAAACTCGAGACAAATAGAGATGTGTGATAAGCTCTGAATGGGATGCTCACAGCCTCCCCTGGTAGGGGACTGCTATGTTAAGGGTGGAGAATGGATTGGGGGAGATATTTTTTCTTTAAAAGCATACTAGATGAAAGTGTGTTTGCGTGTTTGAGTGTATATTCTTAGTGTTTGTGTTGAACAGAGTAGGAGCAGCCTCTGGCATGGCATTATCAAAGTCAGTGTGGGATTGGACCTCTTCTTCTGATCTGTTACCATGGTGTATTCTTCACCATTTTGGACTTGTACATTAAATAGTTTGTCAATTTTCACTGTTTAACTTCTGTTTCCTCCCATTTCTATATTCCTCTTTAGTCTACTGACAGCTCAAATTGTTTTACAATACAAATACAACATTGATGTATAAATATAATGACAACTTTGGTCTAAAATTTGATGTTTTGTCCATTACAGTATGTCTGGCAAAAATAGTGATCCTGTAATCACTAAGTTGATAAATTGGTCAAGAAACAGGCGCACTCAGACATCAGACAGGTTGTAAGCAAACCCCCAAGTTGGACAAGCTTATTAAGAAGAGAAAACAAAGTGTCAGACCCAGACACAGCCCCTGATTACTGTAGAGCACACAGTTTTCTTTCAGGGATGGGTCTCGACCCATTGACTTAATCATAGTGATGACACTTTTTTCCCAGATCTCTGTGATTAGAGTGCGGCATGGGCCGTATTTTTTGTCCAACCCAGGCAGAGCCTGAGAGAGTAGTGATCAAGTCTGCCCCGACCTCGATAGGCGTTCTATTTTTGTTCAGCCAAACCTGACTAGAGCCCAATGTGGATGTGAGCTGAAGCAATGAGTTTGGGTTACCCTTTCATGTAGTTGTCACCATGGTCACAGCTTTCCATTTTACCCTGATTACAGACATGTACATTGTAGATGACTGTGAGCATCAAGGCATGGTCATAAGACCTCTGGGAGTGTCCTGTGGTGTCTGGCACTGGGACATTTGTAGTGAATCCTTTGGGTCCTGTATGTTGGGGGGTAGGCCCTCCATGGATTGGACTTGTTCCAGCACGTCCCGAAGATGCTTGATCAGACTGAGATCTTGGGAATTTGGAGGCCAGGTCGACGCCTTGGGCTCTCTTTTGTGTTCCTCAAGCCGTTCCTGAGCAGTTTTCGTGTTGTGTCAGGGCACGTTGTCCTGCTGGGAAGGCCACTGCCATCAGAAAGTGTCTATGCCATGAGGGGGGTCTACTTGGTCTAAAACCTTGTTTGCATTCGTGGCCTATGTCAAGTGGCATCCACATGAATGCCAGGACCCATGATTTCCCAGCAGAACAATACATTGTAATGATATCATCAGTGTTATTCACCTGACAATCACCTGTCAGTGGTTTTAAGACTGTGGCTGATCGTCGTATAGTCGTATAAAAGTTTACATCCACTTGTAAAGAACATCATGGCAGTCTTGAGTTCGAATGATTTCTACAACTCTTTTTACTACTTTATCACAAAAAATGAAGCTCAGCGCAAATTCATGCAGGACATGGAAGTCATAAGCCCCAGTTGTAGTCAGCTGACAGCCAGCTGATCAGATCAGCTCCAGTCTCCAACCAACCACAGTCACTCTTCCAAATTAGGCGGTCCATTTAAACCCAAGCCGCCATTCACTGATCTCTCCGTCAACACTGCTGCACGCTTATCGACTCAATTTATCCAGTGGCTACGACTCTGCTCCTGCAGGGGGGTATATGCATTGCGCTCCCCAGATTGACCTAGCATGCTGCTGGTCAAATCTGGGGAGCTCCTTGAGCGGAGCATTCAGCGCCAAGCCTAACTGTGTATCATTTGTCACAATAAATGATTTAAGCAAATGACGAGAGTGTTCCTGAATGAAACATTCATGAAGTTTTGTCTGCAAGGTCAAAAATGCACATGTATACCATAATGCTAATATTTGGTTAAATGTCCCTTGGCCATTTTCATCTTAAACGATGCTTTTAATATCCATCCACAAGCTTCTGTCAGTCCCCCGGCAATTTTTAACCACTCTTCTTGACAGAATCAGTGAAGTTCAACTAAATTTCTCAGCTTCCTAGCATAGACTTGTTTCTTTAGCACAGTCCACATGTTCTCTATGGGGTGCAAGTCAGGACTTTGGGAAAGCTATTCCAAAACCTCAGTTCAAGCTTGACCTAACCATTCCTTAACCCCTTTCTGAGGTGTGTTTGAGATCATTGTTCTGTTGGAACACCCAACTATAGCCAAGGCCCAATCTTCTGGCTGATGATATTAGGTTTTCCTGAAGAATTTGGAGATAATCCTCCATCTTTATTTTTCCATTTGCTTTGTTTAGAGGGCAAGATCGACTGGCTGCAAAACAGCGCCACAGCATAATGCTAGCACCACCATGCTTGACAGTAGGCATGGTGTTCTTGGGGCTAAAGGTGAGGTGGGAGTGAGAGGAAAAAGAGAGCATGTGCAAGTGATTGCACCTATGCCCCTGGTAGCAGTAGTTAGTAGTGCAATAACAGTATCCGGAGTAATAGCTGCAACCTTATCAGGAGGGAAGTGAAGCAAGTGTCTTGTTCTGCTTTCTCCGTGTGTAAAGTCATTGTGGTTGTGTTGTCCCCTCTCAGTTTTACTGTATGTAAAGAATGACATCTCCCACTATGTCCTATACTGTGCATAATGAGCATGTATGCTGTGAGTACAGCTGACTTTATACTTAGAGCAAGCTTTCGTGTTATAGAGAACAAGTCAGTGTGTGACCTCACGTTGCAGAATGAAAAATGATAGTATTAAGAGAGATTTTAACCAGTAAAATGACAGATCAGGCTTTTGGGTTGTTGGGCTGTAGAACAGCATTTGTTGTGAAAAAAATGACAAAAGAGAGAGAGAGATAACAGGTCCTGGTGTCTTTCTCACCTCTGCACAACTGACGTATCAGGGGTTGAAGATACAGCCCCCCCAGTCCAATTTAGAAAACTGTGGGAAGGTATGTGGTCCAAAGTTATTCAACAATACGAAAAATACCTCTGCAGAAATATAGTTATTAGTCTGACATATGAAATAAGATACAGTTCATATATTTTCATTGATGCTTTTTTGACATCCTGTCTTTTTCATTTTAAGACTCTTTAAGTTTTCCTCTTGATTTTTTGCAAAAAGTAAAAATGAAATGTTGGGCTTCTACAGGACTTTTTGTCAACAGCTCAGTTCTGAGATCAGGCTTTGAATTATAAAAAAAAATAAGATGATGTATTAATTGGGACAAAGGCTCTTTTTATGCAGCACATGAAAACATATTGTTTTCTATACTTACACAGATGATGATCCTCAATCTAAAGATTCTGTTGCTTTATCATGGGACATCAGTTTGATATTAGCATTTAATAGGCATTTTCTAAAATTCTGATTTGAACCACTCTTAGTGTTTTAGGATATCAGTGGAGGCATGAGGGACAGCTGATATTATATCCATTCTGTCCTCCCACGGAGTCCCATTTTGGCACAGAGAGGCTACTGTGGTAATAACTGTGAGACAAGGGCTTCAGGCTGAAGCCATGTCCAGCAGAGGCTGATATATGATCAGGGATCTGATGGTCCCTTAAGCCCCCAAGGTCGGAGGGATGTTTGGGCTACAAAGTGTCATGGGGATCAGGACAGGATGGAAAAATGAAGGGTCAGGATGAATATTTATCTGTTATTTCAGAATTGATCGGTCTGCTGCAGCTGTTAAACAGCTATTAAAGCAGTTGTAATTTGTGACTTTTGGCACGTTACAAATTCAAAACAATAAGATTAAAGGCCTGGTTTCACAAACTGAGAAAATAACTATTCATTGTCCACATTTGCTATCACATTAACTGGTAAAAGTTTACTGTTAGAAATCAGTTTTTCAGTCTGTATATTACATTTTTAAGTAGTTATTTATGAAAACAAATTAGTGTTGCAAAATAAAAATGTCATTATAAATACAAATTTCCTTATAATATTGTGTATAACTGGACGCATTTAACTGCTTATTAACTTGTGTTATATAAACCTGGAACATTTCAGAGTTTACCAGCTTGCTTTACATAAACCTGAAAACATCTCAGTGCCTTGAAGTATCTTGTATTATGAAGTGTTTTCTGGTATGTCATACCTTGGTTCCAGTGGTTGTAGTATTTGGCAAAAACCTTTATTCTTGCCCACACTATAGGGGCTGAGGTACTTGCAAATAAACCCAGCGATGGACTTCATAATACTGGCAGCCCTCAGGGACAATAAAGGAAGCTTGGCTTTAAACATTGCAGTCACTGCTGCAGGTTGACTTACAATGTTAGCAGTTTAAAACAATTATTTGGTAATAAATCAGACCAAATCTGGTGGTTTGGTGAAATGCTACAGCTTTGTGGGCCAGTGTGGGAGTGTCACTCCATGGTCCATGTGTGTGTGATGGTTGAGAACCCCCACTGATTAGTTTGCCTAAAGGCGTCACTGCTGTGTTGATTTGCCACTAGCATGCCGGTCCTACTTGTGATCTTTTGTCCACATACATTGATTAGAAATAACAACAAATAGCCAGCATGCCAGGCAGGTCGTTGTGGTGTGTTTTTAAGTGGGGCACAAGACCAAACCGAGTCAACGCAAGTGAAAGATCGTGCTACACAGAGAAACGTCTGTCATGTTCCGTCTGTGGCATTTAACCATGCTTAATAACATGCCCAGCTACTAACCCATTCTGTTCTGCTTATGATTTGCATTCATGACTCTGCCAGAGTATGTTAAGCATGCATTCCTACAGTGATCACCCACAGATTAAAAATTAATGTTTTAAACTTGTGCCAAAAATGATTACACACGGCACAGCCTGATCACCAACTTATGTGATTGGTCTCCGCAATATGACATTGTGCTAAGTTAAATGCCTAAATGCCTCAAGACTTCATCTTAATTGTATTGATACTTTCAGGGGTCAAACCTTGTCACCTTTCTAATTGTTGTGTTTGCTAAGAACTGTGAGAAATCTGAGAAAACTTTTTTTTCCCCACTTGGCTCTGACGCACTTTTGTAATTTAGTCGTAACCATGCGTATCTCATATCTCTCCCTGGGAGCCTGAGCTAAAGAAGAAAGAAGACATTTGGATAGAGGGACTTGTTGGAAGGAACAAATGGCCTTTTCTGCTCCCTGTCACACAGCCCTGTCCAATCCTCATCGGACACACAAGCCAAAGGGCTGTTAACATTCCTCCTTTATTCGTGCTCTCAGCATGCCAGTGTAAAAAGACCTCATATCCAGTGGTGGCATCAAGTGATACTGGAACTTATCAAGATGATCGTCATCTTATTGTGATGTGTAACTGATCTGAAGATTCATGACACTCTGCTTTATGACTGAGACTGATTAAATATCACAGACAATAGTACGATAAACTCTTTCACACACGAACACACAAACTCATGAAAAGACCGAAACCAACCACATGTTAGTCCATCTTTCAACACTCTTTGACTTCCTCAATCGGTCTGTGGCACTTAGCCTAAAGCAGGATTGGTTCACAGGTCAAAATCTATTAAAATGCCTCTCAGATATACTTTATTGTTAAAAATGCTTTGTACTTAAACTAGAGAAAATACTGTATTTGTTGGTGTAATGCAGGAAACATGTTGTCCAGTGTAACAGTGTGGCTTACTGATGTATTTTAGGACAACAATCGAGCTCTGTGGAACAGAGAAATAAGATATATGAGACTTTGATACACTCACAGTACCTAGAAGACACATTTCTTGTTAGTTTGGGTCTTGATATGGGAACACAAAAAGAATGAATATCAACAGCTTTGTACTACATTTGAAGAGTCTAATATTTTCTGAACTCAGTGCAGTCACATTGAATGATAGATCAGAGACAATTATATAGTCTAAATGCCGTAATATACTGCATATGATTTACAAAATAATTTAAACCTGTGTCTTGTGCTGTAGTGTTATACAGTACAGAAAAAATGAATGAATATGAATTTGAATTACCAAATTTGAAAAACTGTGAATGCTGGAGACTTTAAAGTAAAAGTAATAATTTAAGCTTTTACCTCTAGCAGCTCTATAAATACAGGTTTAGAGGTTAGGAGTCATAGAAACAGGGGAGTGCAGTAGCTGGAGGGAGAGGATGATGTTGCTGGGTCAGTGTCCTTCTCTGCATTTCTCCAACCTGTCTGTGAACTGAGAATCTCTGCCAATGTGTTGAATCATCAAGACTAGCAATGACCTCACTGGAACATAACTGAGCAGTAAAGGAAATCAACAGTAAATTCAACTGGCAGATTTATATACTTGACATCAAAGGATAAATGTTAGACTTTCTGAACTTGTGTTACTTTAAACTATGATTTTTACACTGTTCTTTTATCAGACTGCTCACAGTCTGAAAGTTATCAATCAGCAGCAGCAACAACTGTGAACAGGAAAAGCAGTACAGAGAATGGATAAGTGGATGGGTGCCCTTCAGACAGTGTAGTAGGCATGGGTAGTATATTTTTTTCCCTTAATATTTTCCTGACATTTCACTTGGGAATACAGTACGATGGTAAAAATCTGATCTGCTGCTGATAGAGGTCATTGTGGCATGTATGACATTGTCTAGCTTACAATGCAGTTTTTTTACGAAACAGATTTATAAGGACTACATATCAAAGGCAAGTCCAATTTCACGCTTGGTGTCAAGGCCCAAACAGTTATCTAACTTCCAGGTTTATTTCGTGCTTACACGACTCAGAATATACGCTGTAGACTTTCTGGTACTGGCCCCCGTCTGTAAGTTCCTGCTCAGCCTGTACACTTCACATTGTGATGACATCACAGATTTTTAAATTGATCGTTTGGCCTTTAGGTAAGTTTTACAAATGGAAAACATCCATGGAATGAGATTTGACAAAAGATTTGGAATTGACCTTGTTTGCAGTTGGAGGTGTCCTGTCAACAGTTTTACATATGTCACTATTATAATGGTGATCTATGGGGAAAATGCTTCTTGGGTCACAGGGGAATGTTTTGCTCTGGCCACTGGGTGAAATTGGAAGCAAGGCTGGGCGGCTCCACGGTATCCAAGTGTACAATACATTCTATTTCTAATATGAACTATGCCTACTTGGATCAAAAGGCTTGCTGGGTTTGAATACATACGGCCCATAGAATAAGACGGGAAATAATTACCCTTTATCTGTAGATTACTGACACATCATCCCTGTCTTCTGCTGTGCACTATAGTACATCACCTCTATACAGTGTGTCCAAATCAGTTTCATAGAAATAGGAGCTTCTGTATTTTTGACAGTATCATACCATTGAGATTTCTAAATACCCTGGGCTACAGTGATATCTTGATACTGCCTAAGCCTACAATATACTGTATGTGTGCATAAACAATTGGATATTCACGATATGTCAGGTGAAGTGGTCGCGATTTACTAATTTGACTATGCTGCAGTGAACTGACAGGAACGTGTCAGCTCTTGCATTGTGTCCCTGTGGGCATTTCTCCATAAAAACAACACAGCATGCTTACTCACACTGCTGCTATTTTCTGGAAAAGTAGTTAGGAAAGATAAACATCTGTCAGCATGTGTGTTTTTTTTACTTGGTCAATTTCCAAACGAGAGAACAGGAGAATAAAGTTGGACCTGGAAATTCTCTGTTTTAGCAGTTTGTGGCCTAGTAACTCTGTTGATGTTGTTTCAGTTATGCAAGAAATTAAAATATAACACTTGTTCAACCAGTATGCTTTGCATTCATGTGCTAAATGAATGGAAATGATAGATGAGGACAATTTAAACAACACCCGATCAACATCTATATTTGGTGCAATGATTTGTGAGCTGTTTCTAACATGAGCAAAGAAACAGAATAAGTAGTTGAAGTGTTTGATAAATATGAGCCCAGGATGAACTGGTTTTGCTCTTCTGTGTTTGGTAACACTGAGTCTGTTGTTCTTTTCTCATATCCTGCCTGCTGTCTGTCTAATATCCTGACCTGGCCCTGTTCAACCTGCACCTTACCTCTGATTGATGCTTAATCAAATTAACTCAGGCCACCAACTGAAGTTCTTCGGATTCTCTGCCGACTCGTTTCTGGCTCAGTAACGAATAAGGTTTCAAGTTGACCAAAAATGTAAATAGGTTAAAACTGCAGATCAATGTAGTTTTTACCTTTTGTTGAGGAGGTTATTTACTCATTTTTAAAATCTCATCTTCAAAAAATTTATTTTATTTGATGACACCAATCAAAAATGTCATACTGGATAACGATAAAGTTAATGAGTTTTCACATAGTGTTTTTTTAGCATTATACCATATCACACAGGATTTTACTACGTGTACCAGTGTACCAGTGACTGAAAAGAGTAAACAAAGCACATTTTAAGAGAGACTTTTTAACCTTTCACCATTGTTTGGGGTCCTTTTGGGTCTTCCTGATGGCCTAACTTCCTGACTGATAATGTGTGCCCCATAATGCCCCATAATTTTGCTCCAGATTGCTTGTTATCCCAGATGACATTGTCTGACATACCAGTTTTGGGACCAGCTGCTCCAAAGCATAACAATTCACTGGATGTCATATTTTTTGTAACATTTGCATATATCAAAGGCAACACTCAACACAAAATAATGCCTAGGGCAGAGATTTTTAAATTTCTTTTCTTTTCAACTACTTTGTAGCTTTTTTGCATTTCACCATGAGGTCCGGACAGTTATCCGGTATGACATTTTGTGACCATTGTGTCTAATAATTCTTTAACTTTGTAAAACCCTCAATACAATACATTTTCCAATCATTAGATAAACAGAGATTCATAGATTGAATTAATGTGTTTTTATTAACATTTTTTTTAATTTTTACTCAATAAATGTGCTTTGGACATCAAAATTGCACGTCATGTCATTGTGCCTTCTACTAAAGTCCTCTTCTTGCCAGAGGCGTATTAAGTTTTAATGTGCATTACATTTTTCACTGTTGTTTAAAGTAATAGTAGTAGTAAGAGCCTTCCTGTTTGTTTATGATTTGAACTGGAATGGCTCTCATGTCACTTAAATTTTGCATTTATACAGAATGCCATTCAACCCACAGTGTCTATTGTCATAGCACAGAATGTTACTGGAAACATTTCAGAAATATAAATACATTTTATAGCTTAAACACAGACATGAAATAACAACTTGAAAAGTTATGGAGAAAATAAAGTCTGTAATTGGTTTGTGCTAGAGCCACACAGTTCTAGACAGACCGTTTTTAGATTAGGTTTTGCAGAGGAAAAAAGCAGGAAAGTGCAAGCCAGGAATTTACACTTCAATATTGATATTATATACTGTTTTGTTTGTCTGTCGGTCGAAGTTTTAGTTAAATTGTAGCACCAGGATGTCTTTCAGCATTCAATCTCTGATGAGTGGCATCTCATTATTTCTTCAACCTTTTTAGTCTGCATAAAAAGGGGCTAAAGCAGTTTTGCTACAGAACTGCTTATCAACATTTACAAGAACAATCTGTCAAAGTACCGCCAAGTATCTGTAGGCTTTTAGGGGACAGTCTGTGACTTGACTGTGACATAGTAGATGGACTGTGCAGTCTCAGTCACCAGCTGTCCACAGGTAAAGATGGCTAATATTGATGAAGTCATCTGGTGACCGGATGCTGTTGATGTTACTGCCACCTCCCATCACACACATCACTATCAAACCTATTGTGGAGCTGTCTTAGTTATGAGAAGATTATCCCTGGGTAAAAAATGTGTTTGGACAGACTACCACCATTTACAAAAGAGCCAATTACAGCAGCATAGTGGTGTCTTCAATTAGATTTGCATGTCCCACTCAGAGGCAGGAACTGCCCACTGTCCTGCAGATAAAAGCCAGCCATCAGGGAGTCATGCTGCTCTGACTGAGCCTTAGGCTCACTTCCACGGCCTGCACATATTCCCCATGCTGCACCGAGCCTTCCAGCATCACCCACACAAGCCTGCATCTTTACATCCAAATATACACGCAGACTGGTGGGTGCCTGCTGGTATACATTCATTTGAGTCGGTCTACAGGAGATGGATTACAAAATAGAATGGTCAAAGGGTGAGATATCCCATCTCTCCTAGCCCCTCTTTGCCTGGTAAATAGCCACACCTTTCACAATCCAAATACTGCAGGCTCTACGTTTGGTATTTGTTTCCAAACCCAAACTGATATAAGCATCATGATGTCACTATGACATCCTCAGCAACCACAAGACATTGTCACATGTTTGATTAGATACATCGATCTCAAGCGATATTAAACTGCCCACATAATTCTATGTGTCTTTGACGTTGGCATGGATACAGTACTTCCATGACAGGGCTGCTCAGAAAAACACAGAGGTTGTGTTGTTGATAGCGTGGTTGGTGAGATGGTTAAATACACTGGCAATGTCGAAAGAATTCTCCATTTATGTTGCAATGAGAGAAATTGACAGCAGAGGTAATTTCCTGCATTTTTGGATGTCCACCATTGTTCAGACCTGTGTCTTAGGACGTCTCGTTTGAACTCTTGGCTACAATACCTCCCACATTTCCCAGTGGTACTGCTCCGTTTCGTCTGCATCTATAATTTAAGACACTATACACAAATACAGAAGAAATAGATGCAAAATATTGCCAGACCACTATCCTTATACAGTATACGTAACGTATACATATTTTACATACATTATAAATTAGCCTTTACAGTGATAAGTAAACTGATAATGAATATATGATATTGGTGAACTGATAAGACTGAGAAATCACTTTGTCACTTCATGAAAACTTTGACTTTTGGAAACATCTGGATGGAAGGATATCTTTGCCTGACAAAGGTTCCCCCCAACCTTGTGTTCCAGTTCTGATGTCATTTCTTTGTTGATTTACCATAACACTTGCATCATTGTCTTGTAGTGCCATAAAAGTTTTAGACTTACCATTTCACTGTCCCTACCTCAATGACTTATTTCATGTGTCCAGGGTTCCAGAATTAAAAATCAGAAATCAGATTTAACTTTCTCATTGACAGTGTTACTGTTACTGATGAGTGGCAATTGGAGGACTTAAAGCTTACATGGAATTCGTGTTAAAACGCATCTGGTTCTTTGAAGAAAAGTAAAAAGTACAAGCCTGTGGACATGAAACCCCAAGGAGAGAAGACCGTTATGACTCCAGTTACGACTCCTACAACCAATCAGCAAACTCAAAAGTCTGTAGTGTGGTCACTGCTAACAGCAAGCTGACTTTTTTTTGTAAACATATGTTATTGCAACAGGACAGTAAGAGACATTGACGTCACACAGAAAGTATTTGACATTTCATTAGACCCAAACTCCGCTTGCCAAATCAAGAATTAATGACAAAAGAAAAGGGAATAGAAATCAGTTATAAGGTATAATATTTGGTCAATTATCCCTTGGCCACATTAGCAAAAGGAATAATATGTCAGGTTATTATAAATCCTTTCACCTTCTAGCTCAGATTGAGGATATTAACCTACTAGTCAGAGGAGAGAGCTGATACATTTCTTGAAGTAGGAGTAGGAGACAGTGTAATTGAAAAACTTTGCAGTTCAACCCCAAAGGGAGAACTTGATCTTCACTAGGTCCAATTTAGTGGCAGCAACACATTCTGATGCAAGCACAGCACCCACACCAAAAGTTTTCCTATTGTCATTATGGGTTGATGTGTGTCAATTAATCAGGATGAGACACTTTTATTTTTTCCCACCCTTGCAATCAGTCAATCTTTATTTGTATAGCGCCAATTCAGAACAAAAGTAACACATTCCAAATTGAGCAGATGTAAACCATACTCCTTGATTAATTTATTTGCAGACACCAACCACTTCTCCCATTAGCAAGCACTTGGCTGAAGGAGAGGGAGAGAGAGAGAAAGAGTGGAATAGAGAGAAGGAGAGAGAGAGGGAGAGAAAGGCAAGGGGACTATGAATTTTCTATAGATCTGATTTATTTTCCATAGTAAGGGTAGCTGAGCCCTATGGTATCTTGTACTTAGTGCCATCTGTCATACCACATTGATGGGGAAAAAACACAACATCAACATACCTGCTATATGGTTAAACATGTTTAATGGAAGCTGACAGAAGTAATGTCAAGCTGCACAGAGCAGATCGAGGCAGGCAGGAAGTCAGGCACAGGAACCGCACTGAGCATCCATTCAAAATATCCAATTTTCAAAATAAAACAAACTTGGGATCTGCAGCACAACAAAGTCTGAAATATTTACAATAAACACATGAAAAACAGAGAAACCATTTAACTATGTAGCACATTTGTCCCTGTTAGAAGCACCAAAATCCAGGAAAAATTAGGAAGTCAGACAGGCGTAAACTATGCCTCTGAAAGGCTCCTGTTGGGATGTGAAGCCGTGTGGAGGACAGAACAAAACTGTGTCGGAATCACCAGGTCACAGAGACCTGTCCAGTTCAATCAAAGTATTAGTGAACCAGTACTGGTCACAGAACATTTTGTCACGTGTGTTGTGAACAGTAAATTGAGCTGATTCAGACTTTCTGAGAGTTCCTTCAGCAAGTTTGAGGATTGCCAGTGTAGAGGGGGTTCTCTGCAGAGAATCCGGGCTTGTACAAACTTGTGGTTGTAGCACAATGTTTATTTGAGGTCGTCATCCCTGCAAGATAATGGTATCATTTCACTAATGTAATTACAGCATAGACCCTTCTAATAGACACATTGGTTTGGCATGTACATTCACTTCAGATAACTTTGTCCTATGTCAATGTCTGTGTTGTTAGTTTGATAGTACTGTTTCTCTTGCTTCACTTTGACTATTGTATTTGTGTTGCGAACTGACAAAACACATAGGTCTGCAATGTCTGATAGGGCTGTCCCTTCTCAAAAAGTGCATTTCAAACAAGTTCCAACTAACATTTGGTTATTTAACATCTAGGTTTGAGTACCATTAACATTTGAACCAATGGCCATGATCACATGCCATAAAAAGGCTTGGAACTACTTTTTTTAACATATGCAACAGAGTGTAAGTAAGTAGTATGCAAAACCTGTAAACACACCGTTACCTTTTAAAGTTAAGTACTTGTGTTTGAGATTTAAGTGCAGCTATTCTTCTTATCATCAGCAGCCAAGCTATTCTGAATATTGTGTTTAAAAACAAACCCAGAAGGCTTCATCTCACTGCAACTTGTGACTTACCTTTCTCTTGCCTTTGTTAGAGAACCTTTCTAGCTTGGGGCAGGGATGCTGTGAGGTTAATTGACTGTGAAGAAATTGTACTAATGAGTCATAAGTTGCAACTGTGACCACGAAACTGGAGGTCATGTAATTAGGAAGAGTGCTAATAATGGTGAAGCCACAGGAGAGAGACATAAACATCCTGACCAATGGGCTGTCTGCGGATAACTACTGGTGTTTCCCTGCTGGATACAGTCTGTGCTGGCGCTCAGCTCTCCTCCAGCATCACAATCAACTGAACTAGCCTGGAAAAATACTTTGGGGAAGGAAGTGGAACTGCTCAACTGTACAACTTCAACCTTTGTCCCACAAATCAAACAAATACAGATAGAGGTGTATGGAAGTAACTGGAGGCTTGTTTTTACCAGAAATGTAAGAATGAACCTTACACCTAACCCCATTATGTTATCTGATGGCCCTGTACAGTCGCGGTCAAAAGTTTGCATACACTTAAAAAGAACATGTACTGTATATCATGGCAGACTTGAGTTCGTTAGTGGAACAAAAAAAAACCAATTAAGTTTAGTTCAACAATGAGTTTATTATAGGCCATCTGAAATGTGACCAAATCTGCTGGGTCTAAAATATACATGTAGTAATTATAATATTTGGTCTTGGCCATTTTCACTTTAATCAGGTTCCATCCACAAGATTCTGTTAGAACTCTGGCTGAGTTTTGAACCACTCCTCTTGACAGAATCTGTGAAGTTGAACTAAATTTGTCAGCTTGCTGCCACAGACTTTCTTCAGCACAGTCCGCATGTTTTCGATGGGGGGTCAGGTCTTTGAGAAGGCTATTTCAAAACCTCAATTATAGCTTGATTGAATCATTCCTTTATCCCTTCTGGCTGATGATTTTAGGTTTTTCCTGAAGAATTTGGAGATAATTCTCTTTCTTCATTATTCCATTTGCTTTGTTTAGAGGCCAAGATCAACTGGCAGCAATACAGCCCCACAGCATAATTCTACAACCACCATGCTTGAAGGGAGTTATAGTGTTCTTGAGTTTAAAAGCCTCACCTTCTTACCTCCAGACATATTGCTTGTCATTGTAGCCAAACAACCTAATTTTTGCCTAATCTGACCAGAGTTTTCCTTCAGAGGGTTCTCTCTCCATATGGTGACCAACATACATCAGTCAAGCTATAAGGTGCCGCATTTTGAGCAAGGGTTTCTTTCTTGCATGTCAGCCTCTTGGCCCAAGGTGACTTGACTGTGAATACTGACACCTGTTTTCCTGCAGCTTCTAATTCATTGCAGACTTGCTTTTTGGTGGTTTTTAGTTGACTCTTGACCATCGTGACAGATTTTCTCTCAGCAGCAGGTGATAGTTTGGATTTCGTGTAACAACTGTGCCATGAACTCTATACAGTTGTTTGTACAGTTGATCTTGGGACCTGTAACTGCTTTGGAATGGCTCCAAGTGATTTTCCTGACCTGTTCAAATCAATAATGCCGTCTTTCAGATTGATGCTGAGCTGTTTAAACTTACCCATCATAATGTGTGTGGCAGATGTGTGTATAAAACAAACCCTATTAAGCTGGGCCATAAAAGTCATCAGCCATTATTATAAATCCATTGAAGTTGCTGTATGTATTTCTGACCCATAAGATTTGGTTACATTTTCAGAAGACCTATAATAAATTCACTTTTAAACCAAACTTCATAAATGTTTTTTGTGACAAAGTGGCAAAACAAATCTCTGGAATTGGTCCAGTAGACTGCTCAGCTGAGGGCAAGATTTCAGAGCAAGATTTCTCCTTGAACGAGCCTTGTGTTCTTGCCTACAAAAAGTATCTTATTATTTAACAACTAGAATAACAATGTCAGTCAGTGGCAAAACAAGCACTTTTACTGAAAATAACTTTGACAGTCAAAGTTGCCAGAGGATTATGTTACAGCCATTGTCAGAGATAGAATCTGTGTCCACATTGCGATGTATCTAAGAATCTTTGTTATAAACTACCTGAATGCTTTGTACACTGAAAGTGAAGAGAAATAACCAATTTGTTACGGTTGGATCAGTGATTTTTTTCCAACCTAGTAGTCGCATCACCTTGAGCGTACTAAGGAATACACATGGATTTCTGTTTGTTGTGGCACATGCAGTGGTCGGGTTTCAGATGTAAAGGCTGACTTCACTCTCTTTCATTAACGACAAGGTCACAGTGTGGTTTGATTGGCAGCCAGACCTCAATTAGGTGCAGAGAAGTACAGAGGAATGCAGTCATTGCAAAGCAAAGAGTTACTCAGGCAGTTCCTGTGATCGTAGTCCGTTTCAGGTATCACTTTCCATAGTTTTTACGCCTTGCCTATCTTATTCCCTGTATGGCCTTTCCCTGGGGATCGGGCTTGTGGCTGCATTCCCGAGCTGTCTTCTCAAATTAGACTTTCTGGGGGTTGCAGCCGTTCTGATGCTCCCTTCATTGGGGAGGCAATGACACAAACCCTGCCTTCTTGACCACAGTTGAGATCCTGCCAACTGCTTCAAAACAGCTGTCCCAGTGTGTACACTTAAGGCCTCCTGTGATTTGAAAAAGATCTGCTGTAAACACTAACTTACTATTTTTTTTTATGGGTTTACATTCAGAGTTTCCTGTACTTTTTATCTTTTCTTTTTCTAATTAACACTCAAATAGAACACTGAATCTGTAACTTGTTTTCCATTTCCATTCATTAGTTGACACTCAGAATTTCAGTCTTTTATGTTTACATACAACTCTGCCAAACGTAGTTCTGCTCAGGACAGATGAAAAGCTTTTTAAAATGTTTCTCTTTCATTAGGAGTTGAGCAGAACTGTAGCTTGAAGTTATTGGAGTATCTCTATAGGCTAGCAAAGCAAGGTTAGGATCTTGAGCTTTGTTTAGCAGTTCAACTGTCTGTTCGAAGTAATCAAGAGGCAGATGTCCAAACCTGGGGCTACTGGTGTGTGTCTCTGTGCTTAACCTGTAAGCTTCTACAAAGACAAACAAACTTGTGACTTGTAAACCGTTATCGCTGTAGAAAAGTTCTGGAATGATTTTTCTTTGAGAAGAGGGGCTTCTCCTTCTCTGCCAGTCCTGGAATGAACTTCCAAAGCTGATTGACCATTCCAAGAAAGCTGCAGACTTCTCCCATGATTGATGGCTGTTTCATCTCCCTGATTGGTCTTGTTTTATATGGATGTGGTTTCCCACCATCTACGGACAGGATGTGACCAAGAAACTTCACTTATCGTCTTTTTAACTCACACTTCCTGGAGATTGTGCAGAACAGTGTGAAGATTGGTGTTGTGCTGGTGTTAGTCTTTTCCCCAAACAACATTGTCCACCATGTGACATACTAATCCCTGTAGTCCGTCGAGTAGGGGCCGACCGATCGGCTCCGATATCAAGCATTTTGCTGATTTTCTGTATCAATTTTCCTTATGCCAATCATATTTATCTAATAAAAAGTACACCACTTCGGTTCTGCTATAAGATGCCCCTCTGTCTGCAAAAACACAACAATCCTATGATCTGTTTACATTATGATAAGCGTGCCCAGTTTTCCAGTCACACTGCTGATAATGCATGTACAATGCATTTTGTTACAGCACTAGTTAGGGTTGGGCAATATGGATATGGATGGAATTTTGGATCTCTCTAGTGATAACCCTAACCCTAAACCTAACCCTAAATATAACAATATAGTATGTTTTCTGTAAAGATTCTTTGAAAAAGTGACTATACAAAATAACCACATACTTCATGACAACTTTTTGATAATCCTATTAATTAAATACAAATTCAAGTAAATAAATATTATAACAAGCAATAAAACTGAAAAACTACAGTTCAATTTACAAAAATACCCAATAGTTGAACAAACCGCTAAACATAAGTATAGCATGTAAAAAGTACACAACACACACACACACACATATGTTTATAGTAAACATATCGCTCTGTTTTAAAAATCTCCAAGAGTCAGCCAATTAACAAACTATGTTCAGTACAATATGAAATGTATAATATCAAAATAGTTACTTTCACTTTTGCTTTATATCAGTCTGTTTCAAGTCGTCTCCAGTACTGCAGCCAGTGAAAAAAATAAGTATAGTAATAGCTACATAATAAAAAATTTCAAGTTTCAGAAATCTTTACATCGACTACACAATGTCCAGTCATCTTTAATGCAGTGGATTGTCAAGCTCATGTAGGGTTGTATCACTCGGCTTGTCTACGTTAAGGCACAATATGGCACTCTGTCTCTGCCCTGGCCCATACAAGCATGGCACCTCTATCTTACTGAACTGAAACAAATTCATGTTATGAGACATGAGATCCCCACAATGATGTAGTGAACATGGGGCCAAATCATATCACCCCGAAGTGCCATGTGTGGAAACCAGTTGCAAAGGTTTAGCAGTGATGATGAAAGCTGAAGCTTTACTTCGGTGTGAAATCCGCTGTTCTTACTGTATCTTAGGCATACAGCATTCAATCAATCAATCAATCAATCTTTATTTGTATGGCGCTTTTCATACAGAAAGTAGCACAAAGTGCCTCACAGGGATTAAAAACAACAACAGAGATTTAAAACAACAAAGAAAATCAAGAAAACTAAATCAAAAGAACCCACCCTCCCACCCCCACAGATATGCACGGAGAGATACACAAACATACACATTCATATACACACTCCCACACATACGCACACACACACACAGACCCACACACTCACACACTCACATACACTAGCTAGTAGTACTAGCCACTATTATGAGATGTGTGTGTTCAATATTATGCTTCAGTTTCTGTTCTTCAACAGCAGTGCATGAAAGTGGAAGTAATATGGCCTGGGAACTATTTCATGACCTCATGATATGCTTTAAATATGCTTGGACAGTGATCAAATTTGTATTTGAAGTATTTAGTTTGAATATTTCACAGGTTGTGGGTGGTTACAAGATGCATGTCTTATTAGGCTCAGGTGATGCATTTTCAGCAGAAATGGTTGTCATTGCGCTGTGTTATTGTTCTGATATTTTTATCAGAACTTCCTTGTGCCTTGGTGGATGCAATCAGTTTATAAAAGCGTTTACACAAACATCCTTTGCTAATCTTGGAAAGGCCAAACACATCATTAGCATTACAGTTCATCTCTTTGTTCTTATTAAATGGACATCCCGACAGGTCCCCAGCCTCCCACACTCATCTGGCGGCTGCAGGGCTGTTGAATCAACTAGAAAATTTCGTCCCGCATTTTGTCAGCGTTCGTCCACAGGCACAAAGAGCACCGACAGCTCTCGAGAGCTGCCTCACACGCTCTCTAAATTCCGATCAAACTGTATAAACCTGGCTTTGCTGAAAATACATAAAGCAAGAATCTGTTACTACACTGCTTATTCATCCCCTAACATGCAAGAGGAACATTTTTCTTGTAGTACTAAAGTAGAGGAATGTTGTGAACCAGAAGTCCCCACCATTTTCTTTGTACTATGAAAGCACAGGCTAGAAAAACTCTGATGAAACTGTAAAACAAGACGGTGGGGGAAGAAAAGTTTCACCTCCCTTGGTGGAGCGGCTGTGTCTGTATATGGGTCTACTAACTGAGCTACTGGTGTCCGGCGGGAAGAGGCCATTGAATCAGAACTGAACAATCTTTGTTGACTGATTTCATGTGCTTACATGCAATAATAATAATATAACCTAGCTTATTGATATAAGATATGGGTAAAGTAAGTAAAGTAACCAGTAGGGCTAAAGCTAACTAAAGCTTATAAATAAATATGGTGGGATAAAAGTGTAATTTTTGCCACTGAAGTGTAATGGGGTAGAAGAATATGGTTTTGGTTTAAAGGGTATTCATGCTGTACAGGTTTTTTGTGAGTGAAGCACAATCTCATGTTGACACCCTGCAATTGAATGAATGGGCGTGTTTACAGTGGAATCTAGGAGGAGGGGGCGACTCCCAGTGGCTGCTACTAAGGCAGACAGATGGGAGGGGAAAATCAAGGCGGCTATAACTGTATTTCAGTAATATTGTTTTGTTTTCACATTGAGGGGTTGTATTTTGAAATTGAATAAGCTACACTACAGAGAGCTTTTGAAAAACATGCCTCTCAAAATTAAGTGCTTAATTTTAGAGAAAATACAGTTTTAATTTGAGTTCCTTGTTTCCTCTTTTGGTCAACTCTATATCACATCTTGACATCTTGGCCTAGTGCATCAAAGCAGTTGCTGATAGAAGGCACAAAAGGGCAGGACAAAGGACTTTGAGTTAGACTGTCAGGTTTCTCTGGCTTGGGGATTTTCCATACCTGTAGCATGCTTAGCAATCTGAAGGTCCTTGTGACTTGGTTGATTTGTGAGTTGATTGATGTGGGGCCTTATGTGTGGCTTGCTTCATTGTTTTTTATTGTCACAGCATCAATATCTGTTTGCTTTCCCCTCTGAGGTCTGTTTGCTATCTTTTTACCAATGTTGTCTTCGATATTGACAGCTCAGAGGCCCCCAGCTCAGCACCACCTTATTGGTCCATTTAATATTTTTTTGTAAAAAGGTCAGAACTATAGCCCTGGGCTACCCAATTCCTGTAGAAACACTTTATGGAATGTTATTGGAAGCCCTGTAGACTGGTATTTACAGCAAGGTGCTCATCATGTTCTTTTAATAATATGGGTCTCAGTGTCACAGTAAGCTTTTTGCCAGGAAATTTTGCATTTGAATTTGTGAAAATATACATCCAGTGATTATTAATGGCCCGAGTGGCTCTAATACCCATCTATCTCCTCTCTCCACAGATGCAGCAGCTCTTCTATGAGAACTATGAACCAAATAAGAAGGGCTACATACGTGATCTGCACAACAGCAAAATCCATCGAGCCATCACCCTCCACCCCAACAAGAACCCTCCCTACCAGTATCGCCTACACAGCTATATGCTCAGCCGCAAGATTGCAGACCTGCGCCACCGAACCATTCAGCTCCACCGGGAGATCGTCCAGATGGGGCGCTATGGAGCGGCTGAACCCAGCCGAGAGGACCTCCAGCTAGGCATGCCGCCCTCTTTCATGCGCTTCCACCCACGGCAGAGGGAGGATGTCCTGGAGTGGGAGTTTCTGACAGGGAAGTACCTGTTCTCAGCATCTGATGGTCAGCCTCCCCGTCGCGGGATGGATTCCTCCCAGAGGCAAGCCCTGGATGACATCATCATGCAAGTGATGGAGATGATCAACGCCAATGCTAAGACACGGGGGCGGGTCATTGATTTCAAAGAAATCCAGTATGGCTACCGGAGGGTCAATCCTTTATATGGAGCAGAGTATGTGCTTGATCTGCTGCTGCTGTACAAGAAGCACAAAGGAAAGACTATGACAGTCCCTGTGAGAAGACATGCATACCTGCAGCAGACCTTCAGCCAGATCCAGTTCAGAGAGGAGGACGAGATGGATGCCAGAGCTCTGGCCAGTCACATCAACAAGGAGTCAGACTCCCTCTCATTTCTGTCCAACTCCCTCAAGATGCTGGTTCCCTTCAAGCTGGCCACCTCTGGCCAGGACCAGAGGGAACCAAAAGAGAAGAAAGTAAACATCTTGGTACCTCTCTCAGGACGCTACGACATCTTTGTGCGCTTCATGTCCAATTTTGAACGAGTTTGTCTGATCCCCAACCAGAATGTCAAGCTGCTGATCCTGCTTTTTAGCACAGACAACAACACGGAGCGGGTCAAACAGGTGGAGCTGATGAGAGAGTATCACATGAAGTATCCCCGGGCGGAGATGGAGATAAAGCCTGTCACCGGCTCTTTCTCCAGGGCTCTAGCTTTGGAAGTGGGTTCCTTGCACTTCTCTAACGATTCACTGCTCTTCTACTGTGATGTGGATCTGCTCTTCACTAGTGATTTCCTCAAGCGATGTCGAACCAATACGGCCCTGGGGGAGCAGTCCTACTTCCCCATCATCTTCAGTCAGTATGACCCCAAGGTGGTGTACGCTGGGAAGGTCCCCAGCAACAACCACTATGTCTTCACTTCCAAGACAGGCTTGTGGAGGAACTACGGCTTTGGGATCGTCTGTGTCTACAAGGGAGACTTGGTTCGAGCTGGAGGCTTTGACACCTCCATACAGGGGTGGGGGCTGGAGGATGTGGACCTCTTTAATAAATTTGTCCAGTCAGGGATTAAGTTGTTCAGAAGCACAGACACAGGGATAGTGCATGTCCACCACCCTGTCATATGTGACCCCAACCTAGAGGCGAAGCAATATAAGATGTGCCTGGGTTCCAAAGCCTCCTCGCACGGCTCCACCCAGCAGCTGGCTGAGCTTTGGCTGGAGAAGAACGACCAGAGCTTCAGGAGACTGGCCACCAATAACGGCTCAGTTAGGACAGTGTGAGTAAAGCTGGGCCGTCATGAACTGAATGGTCTGAGCTCCTCTTAGTGGTATTTCACTACCTAATTTATTTTTTACTGAAATGAAAGACTTCACATTGATATATTTTGAAAATATGTCTCTTTTTAAAAAAAAAACAAAACATGATGAACAATTCATAGACACAGTCTGGGCTCCAGAATGGAAGTACATGATTAATGAATATTGACCAATATTCTTATGTGAGCCTGATAATAGCAGGGGCCTGTTACTTGTTATCTATCAGGACAATGGGAAAGGGGGAGGCAGGGGTTATTAATGTTGTACCTCAGTGAAGTACACCATCATGGTCCTTAAATATTCCATTTGTCTTGTGTGCAGAAAACAGACTGGTGTCCATGTACTCTCAGACCAGCAGTGCTCGAAACATAATTCAACTCTTGATTGTGAATGTTTACAAAAGACTGATTCTGAACAACATTTCATCAATGAGAACTTAAATCACAGATATCTCAATGATTACTATGGGCCATTTCATTTGATTTTCTCTGATTTTCCTTTCCATTTGCTTTTATGGTTTTGGTAATATGACACAACACTGTTACTGTTACTCCAGGATTTATTTGTATTTTTCTTTATTAATTTCTGTGAACTCAACTGCTGGATTTTATATCTGCAATTTATCCTTTGCTGTCTAATTTATTGAGTTTGCAGGCTCCTTTTTTCGACTTTCTGACTGTTGAAATATGTATATTGGAAAGATTGTATAACCATGCCATTTGTGGGATAGTGTTATTGTATGTTCCTTTTCTTAAACTCATTATCACCAAAGAGTTTTGCACAGTCTGCTTTAGATTTCATGTTGCCTGTTTGTGTGTGTGTGTGTGTGCGTGTGTGTGTGTGCGTGTGTGTGTGTGTGTGTGTGTGTGTGTGTGTGTGTGTGTGAGTGTGTGTGTGTGAGTGTGAGTGAGTGAGTGTGTGTGTGTGTGTGCGTGCATATGCGTGGGTGGGTGGGTGGAGTTTTGCAGGCACAAATATGAAACTGGCTGTATAATGAAGAGTAAACACGAGCTCTGTCTATCCCAGGCCTTTCTGATGGGTGAGGTGGGAACCAGTCTGGCCTTTATTCCAGTGGTATGACATGGGAGCAGCGCTCTGGTCGGCCAGCTCAAGTCACACATCACTGTCTCTTTTTACAAATGACTTTCTTTTATGTTGAAATAAAAAAGTGTTGTGGCTGGTCCCAGTCTGCAAAGGGGTGGCTTGAGTGCTGATTCCATTGAGCTGTGTGATAACCCACATTGTCCTGTGTTTCTGGTTTGAAGCCTGAAATACTGTCCTGCTCTCCTGCCTGTGTTGCCAATAGGCAGGTACTGTAGATGTAGCACTCCAATGGGTTAATGTTCCAGCAGTACAACATGAATGGCTGATATTTAAGACTGATGTAACAGGATGAGTCATTTTTTTGTTTTCTTTGACTTTTTTTTTGTAATTTTTGTTCTTTCAGCTCTGTCCAACTGGGCAAGGTTTTCTATTTAAATCTAAATAAAATGGGGGTCAAAGTATCAAAATGTGCTGCTTTTGTTCCTTTATTGTCAGTGTTACATTTTCCACCACAGCTTACTTTAGGTCCTTTGTCATCTCAGTTTTAATTGTGTCTTAGCGGTACATCCTGCCAAACAAATCTTCATGTCATCTTTGAAAGTGACAGTGTCTTTGATGCCCAGAGCCATCGCCTTGTTAGTAATCCAGCCTTGGGGAACATTCCTGTGTTGGAATTTAAAACCAGTTCCAAGAATCATTTCACAACAGGCCTTACTGTAAAGATTCCCCACCACTGAGATTGTGCAATTGAATGAATTAATAAAAACGTCACATTAACAACAATAAATCTCCTCAGTTGCTGCAATTACTGTAAGAAAGTGTGAGGCAGCTGAGTTGAATCTCTAACGGCTTCATGGTGACTTCCGATTATTAAATAGCACTTGGAACTCAGCCTTCATTTTGATCTCGACTAAACACTTAAAGGGATATTCAGGTTTAAGTTTAATCCCTGGTCTAACACACCGTGACACCGAGTAACCCCCCCCCAAGAGATCAAGTCTTCCGACCTCTAGCTTATGAAGTTTTAGCAACCTCAGAAAAGACTGCACGATAACAATATACTGCAGTCTATGCCTCCACCAAGAAACCACCATCAAAAAGCCACTCATAGCCACAAATAATGCTCAGAACAGCACCAAACTTCAGCAACAGTAACACTTTTGAAAAGACAGCACAGCTCACCACTCTCCTGCAGCAAAAAAGCCCTGTGAGTCGATTACCATGTACAGTAGATTTCCGCAGCTCAAGGATGAAAATGTATGATTATCACTCCATGGAAATGCAATCAAAGTTCATATGTGTCTTGTCTACCAGTTTATAACAGTTAGCATCGAGAGCGGACAGGGAAAAGACCGGAATTGAGCATTTCTATCCGCACTCGACTTGCATTGTTGTGAGGTCATCAAGTTGACAAAATCTATCCACAGACAGACTTATAAACACCTGGAGTACTCAACACGGCTCCTGTGGTAGTTCTTTCATCAAAATTGGTGTCTCCAGAGGTATGTACTACGAGGCAAGTGCAACATACTTAGGATACGTTTCTGTTATCTGGCGTCACTAACCGTACCAGTTGTAACATGAAGATGGTTATCAACTTGGTGAGACCACCCAGGTTTTCCACATCTAGCAATGAGCGCGTTCACATATAAGTGAAGTTGTGTGCAGCGAATGACCAATTGCAAATGCCTCCGGTTAGCAGACCACAATATTTCGCAAACGAAAATCAAAATGCAAAATTAGACAAATATGAGTAAGTTGAACACACATTATTGACTGAAAGCAAAACATTTACAGCCACCAAATGCCCCTACTACTTTCCAGTCCCCTTATTTGGACCACAGCCATCTTCAACGCAGGCTTTGATTTGTTTTCACCTGCACTCTTGTAAAGTTTTGGGACTGCGTCTTGGAAAAATATTCAAAACTGCTTCTGCACACAGGCTCACAAACATTACCAGCCCATTCAGTTTCTGGTAATGATGAAGTTTAACAAAAGCAATATTTTTTTCACAGGACTGCTGTAATGCATACAGTTATTATGTCAAGCAGCTTCTATTTTTCGGCTCACTGTGTATTTTAAGTGCCAGGCTGGGAAATTCTTGCTAGGATAATAGCTCATTTAATTTCAAAGTCATAAAACACATTCATGTATTGAGCTTGAGAATTTCATTCTTGAGTAGCTTACTAGCAGTTGCAGTCATTCATTTTCTACTCATCTATTACAGGTACCTGCTTATCCTGCAAGGGTCGCTGGGGGCTGGGGCCAATTCCAGCTGACACCGAACTGATGGGACAGATAATAAGCGTGGAATCCGTCGAACAGTATTACAGCCACCACTGAGCGCACCAAGTGATTTTAAATTCAGCCAACCAAGAACAGTTTTGTCATTCTGCTGAAAACACTGTTACTTTTGGAACATGCTGTATGTGTGTTTGTGTGTGTGTGTGAACACACTTAAGAGGGATGTTTTATGGACATGCCTTGGACAACGTTTTTTAAGACACACATGGAGATAGCAGGGCCTCTGTGACATTTCACCTCCTCTGCGATGCATGCTGTGTGTGAAACCAGGATGAAACTTTCAACGCTGGGCCCCAGTTCACTGCAGGTCAGCAGGACTGTAGTCAGTATGGCGGGAGATTCTTTACCAGCAGTAACGTTGGCAGCACAACGTGTAAGAATTCAAGACTGCATGAGTGCTATTTGAACATTTTATTGAAGGAACAACAAATATACATTAGCAGTAAATGGAGGGGGAAAGTTCTTATTGTCCAAACAACCCAGGGTAGCAGTTCACGTGTGAACGCTGCTGCATGGATTAGATCCACAGTACGTGTAAACCTTGGTAACTGTATGTAAATGTTGGAGGCAGTTTTACCAGTTACGGCAGCAAATTGTTGGTCACTAAAAAAAGTGACATTGACATGAAAACAAATAAATGTTTCACTCAGCTCGACATTTTAGTAAAACATTTTCACATCTGTACCTCAACAAAATATGAAACAAAGAGTTTACTCATTTTTAGACAGACATTTTAGATATTTTAATACAGAAAGAATACCCAGATGAAAAAGAAATATACCATTTTACTTATTTTATTTTAAGTTGTATTTCTTTTTTGCAATGTACATTGTATGCACATTTTAATTTTGCTATGCTAATACTGTGCATATTAAATGTGTTACTTAGGAACATCTGGATAATCTTAGCCTCCCTTCGATACCATCCAACCACACTAATCTAGTCCGAATTACATTCTGATGTCATATCTGTAGATCCTGGTGATGTGAATTCGTAACCCCATTCACTCTGCCCTTTGAGTGCGGGGATCCTGCGGCAAATCTCCGCATCCTCCTCTATGTGAAAGTTTCAGATGCGACGAGGGGTGAAATTTCACTGCGGCTCTGATGTGCCTCAACAGTTATGTTACAAACAACAGTAACATAGTAACTGGTTGTGTCTTTGGAGACTTACATGAGGAAAAAAATGTTATGTTAATGCAGTGATACGTGGAGAAGCATCTGTCATCCTGTATGTCCTACCAATTCTTCGTCACGTTGCTGTCCCAGGCAAAAAAAAACCTCAATATATATTTGTCTCCGTCCACTATTGTGCTGTTGTGGTTACTGTCTTGAAATAAATAATCCGTTTAGCTGTCAGACCCGCATCTGTAACTTTCACGCAATTAGCTATCTGAAAGGCCGGTGTAAATCACACATGACGGTCACACACACACACACACACACACACACACACGCACACACTGAGATGTGGAAGTGATCAGGTTTGTGCCACAGCTTTTCTTTTGAGTGAGCCAAATCTCCTTAAGATGTTGAACTGGAAGCAACTGTGGTAAACAACAGAGGCTTTGTCCTGCTTTGAGGGGGGATTGTTTATTTCATAACCCAACCAACCATTTTCCCCCACCCTGTCTCCCATCAGACCTCCTCTGACTCCCTTTAGTCACGCTGGAACTCTGATTGCACATTTGGGTTGTTCACAATATTTTGGACACAAAGAACTGAACAATTTTATGACACTGTAAGGCTTTATGCAACATTAATAGAGAATGTGGGTCAAATTTGGCAAACAGTAATACTTAATGATCATCAGGGGTAATTATTAATTCTGATAAATGACAAAATCCAATTTACATTAGATTACCTTTGACTTTTGACTTTGATTGGGGAGAAACAAAGAAACAATGGTGGTGCTCACACCATTAGCTCACTGATTTAACACGTAGGTGTGATATAGTCCAGGCTGAAGGAGTGTGTGTGTGTGTGTGTGTGTGTGTGTGTGTGTGTGTCATGTGATGTCACCAGGTTAGAGGAGATGCATGACACTTGTGTCCGTGTGAAGCATAATCCAACTAACATCAAATTAGCTGTGCAAACTACCAATATCCTGACTACACGGAGGTCACAATAACAACAAAACAATGAACAAACACATAGATTGAACACATGTGCATTACATCAGCCAGAGTTAAAAAGCCATGTGCTTAGACTTGCTACGCTACGCTGTGTGCTATCCTAGCCCAGTTCAACATTACCAGTCTTTATAGAAAAGGTGCCGGTGGTTCCTTGGCTGCTGAGCCAAGCGAGGCAACTCTCAATAGCTGTTGGGCCCAAAGAAACCAGGAGAAGCGAACTTGGGGGTAGGCCACCCTGTGGGGGAAGAGGTGGAGAAGAGAACTGGAGGGCAGGCAGCCCTGTTGGTAAAGAGGTGGAGAAGAGCTAGAACAAAGGTAGGAGTTGGAGTTTTGTCTCTCTGGTCAGCAGGGGGTCTGTCACCCTAACCAATAGTAGCTTAAAGCTGGGTCAAAGCTGGTCTCTGGTGAGAGAGTCCATTTTGTAATTCACAATGAACAACTTCATCTGTGGGTCCCAACAACACTGTACAGATTGCATGCATGCAATGATTTGTTGTGTTCTTTTTGTTTCAGTTGTGTTTCACCTATGTGCCTGTGGGATCAGAATAGTTTTGTGATAAAAATTTGGACTTCATGGTGACACCACAGAAAAGGCTATCCCTGAGGAAAATAACATTGCTCATCCTGTGAAGAGTGTGGATATGTAGTGGCTGTATGTATGGTTTTGACCCCGCAGATTTCGTCACTTTTTCAGGAGACCTATAGTAGAATAATCTTGGAGCCCAATTTTATCAATGTTTTTTTTCAATGGAAGGCAGAGTCACACAGTCTCTGTGACTCAGTCCCTGGGTAACCTAGTAAAGTTACTGGGGTATGTTTTGCAGGGCCCTTGTATGTCAAATCTGGTATGCATCATATTAATATGCATCATTGTACCGCCCTGTCTGCTACCGTGTCTACAGTGCATCTTACCTGCCAATGTTTAACAGCTGTTTGCCATAAATAAAGTGTTGGCATGAAATTTGTGAAAATGGTGAAATCAAAGTCCTCTCACAAACATCACAGCTTACAAAAATAAAAAAACAGTGACAAGTTTCGTGTACTTCTTTGTCATCTGTGGAGAAAGTCCCTAGACTCCCTTAAAAAACTGCACAACTTTGTGAGTTGTTGCTATTAAAAAAACATACAAAGAAACAAACACTGTGAAACCCTGTCTACAATAAATTCTTCATGATTTAGGCCTTCTTGTAAATTCAGTAAATGTCATGCACTAAGTTCTTTATTTGTGTAAACAAAACTTCATGTCTGTCCCAGTGATGTAGGTGTTTATTTGCCTTTAGAGCGTGGAAGTTAGACCCGATTACACAACGCACATCAAGACGCACAGGTGTGAAGTGAACTGTTGGAGAGCTGTCCACTTGTGCTCGGATCGCTCAAGATGGATGTTACTTCCAGGTAAGGGTCAGTTCACTAATAATAGCTCTACTTGGGTTTGAAGATTGCTGAGTAAAAGTGGAGGTGTGTAATTTAAAAGATGTAGACATTTACCAGGCAGGCTGGGTTTAGTCCAGCATGTTTTGTACTTGTAACTGAACCATAAATCCATGTGACAAGATTAAAAATGTTTTTTGCACATGGCAGGCATGTGTAACTCCTGATTACAAATCAAGTTTGTAGTGTTAGTGTTACCAGTAGTGATAAGAATGAATGTTATCCTGAACAGAGCTGCTTCACTGTGAGGAGCAGAGTGGCTGTGAGGCCGGGCCTGCTGTGGGTTCTCTGGCCTGAGCAGAGGTTAAATGAGAGCAGCCGAGGACTGAGCATGATTTATTCATATCAGTGCAGTGCAGAGCATAAGGCCAAGTCTTTTTAAATGACAAGAGCATCATTCATGATATTTGCAGTGCTACCATGTTGACTGCTGAGTAAACCTCTGGCACCAACTCTATCATCTCTATGGGAGGGCCCACAGGTACTTCTAGGAAAACCTCTGTAGCTTCTTGTTTTTTCAGGATTCTGGATCATTTAAGGTTAAAACAGCTCAGAGGACAATAACTCATCAGTGATGTTTCCTATCATCTACTCGACATGGTTATGTTTACATACATATACTGTATGAAACCAGATTACTGAGAAATTCAGGCAGGACAACTGTCTAATAAGCACATATACATGCAACTGATTAACAGGTGAACTTCACTCTGTTTTGTTGAGTTGTGTACTTACCTTATTACTTACCTTATCCCAGTTGTTTCTAAAAAAAAAAATGTTAAAACTCAGAGCAATCCATAAGTTTACTTAGTCAGGTGAAGCAAAACAGCAAAACAGTTTTGCAGCATTCTCCTAAACAGATTAACTAGATATGGATATGTTTCTTAAAGTAACTCCACACGCTTGTTCAATGTAATCCAAGTCTCCAGAAGCCCGAGACCCAAAATATCACATCGTGTCTTTTCAAATCAGTTTGGAGTCTCGATGCTGTTAGCATCACAACAGTGAGTAGATCATGACTGAATTTGAATTTTTGGGTGCACTTAGCCTTTAATTGACTCTATTCACACAGCAGCCATTTCCCTCTAACAACATGCTCAGGGTAGGAAGCCTGAATGCAGGGATAATGTTATGCTGCTCTGTTGTAGTTTGAAGGTCACATCAACGTCGGGAATCTGACAAATTGTCATCACAACTGAAAAGTTATCGGACAATGAAAATCTGGACGGAAATTGGGCCACATTTTGAGGTAAACTACATATTTGATCATGCATCAGCTAACTTTAGCATTCAACCACTTCCTAGCCAACATAACCATTTGATTACATCCAGTGTATTCCACTCTCCGCTGAAAGGTGCACAGTGTAGTTTTGGACAGGGATTTAAATCAGAAGAAAAAGATCTTCACTGACTGATAAACATTTTTTTTTATGCCTAAACAAAGTAAATAAACAAACTGACCTCAAAGGACAATTTCATACTATTTTACTTTGTGTTAGGCGCACCCTGCCACTTCAAACAGTCTTCTGTGGACATCGTTTTTGCTCTTCTCTTTGGTGAGAGAAAACTGTAAGAGTCGTGGAGTAAGAAAAGAGAAAAACATCCCATTTAAACAGTGCACAATTTGTTTATTCGACACACAGAAACATGTTTTAAATTATAGGAACATGAAAAAAATGCTTAATATAATCAAATACAGATCCTCAACCTATGTTGATGTTTTAGAGGAATTTAATGATTGGACTGTTTATTTTGTGGTTAAAAATACTATTGTTCAACCCTGGGATGATTGCAGGCCTTACACAGAGTGTGTGTTTGATGAGACAGATGAATGGTTGCTGAGTTGTTTCAGATTGCCATGAGCACTGCTTATGGATCTGTGCAATAACCTGGAGCTCAAACTGAGTCGAAACACAACGCCGGTCAAATCCTGTGCCTCCAAGTACTCAGTTCACTCTGAATTTTGGCCACAGGATCATTTCAGAGAGGGATAAGATGCGTCTTGATACTGTGTTTCTGATGTTCCTATAACGCCAGTGCTGTCGCTGTGGGAGATCACATGTTTACAATACCTCAAGTTCACTGCGGCTGACATTCTTCTTCTTCTTCTTACCGCCCATTTTGATGGCATCTCTCCAATCGCTATTTGCACACGACGACGCAATACCTGCCCTCATATGGCGTTTAGTGGGCATCACCTATTCTAATTACAAACAATCGGCCACATGCCTTCATTTTATGACCAGGTGGGATTCATCATTCAGCTCGCCTGTGTTAGAGCAGATTTGGATGTTAAGAGCGTTTGGTGCATCGGGAGCTGACATCAGTTATTTTACTCTTAACAAAAAAGTCAAAGAAAATACAAGGGCAAATTTAAAGAATGCTGCTGCATTAGGGCCCGTTGTCTTTTCAGTTGCAGATCAATCTGGAAGCAGTGAAATGATAACAATTTGTCAGATTCCCTACATTGACACGGCTTGCAATCCGGAACACAGCTGTGCTACAGCTGAGCTTCCCAGCCTGACTGTGCCTGGAAAACCGTCACTGTGTTCAAATGGTCAATTGGGACTGAAAGTCAAGATATCTGTCCGTACCTCTTCAATTGAAAAAAAGAAAAAAAAAGACTTATTTAATCACTCACTCACTCAGAAATTGAGTAATAAATAACTGGAAATAATAAATCATTGGGTTACCTCTCTAACATGAGTAACCCAGGTGTGCAGTCAGAAATAGGTCAAACAAGGGCTCTTTCAAATCCCGCCACAGAAAACTTCAGAGCAGGGAGCAGTCTCGTTATCCCAGCTGTCATCATCACTTCATCAGCAGAAGTCTCTCTCTCTCTGAGAGTGGGCAGGGAAACATATTTGTGTGCACAGAAGTGAACTGAAGTTTCCGTCCGTCTCACTGATTATGACAACCAATATTCACAAATGAAACAGAGTTATCATAAGAACTTTATTTGGTGCCATACTGTATAGTGATTATGTACACAACCGCCGCTCCCTTTGCAATACACTTTCAGTATACCTTCTGATGAACAAATAACTTCTGCCTCACTATAAGGCTGTTGTGGAAAATATACAGTTCTTTACTGGCCCCCGTAGAAAAAAACACACTGACAAAACTTAAGTTAACAGATGATTTGGCTGGAAAGATAAAAATCATTTAAATATGTAAAACGATGCAGGGAGACGTGGTCTCCTCCAGTGGCTGCCAGCCTTTTCACTGACTAACAGGTTTTTTATTTTATCCACAAATGCTTTATGCAAAGAATCTTTGTACATTTAATGGTAATGTGAACCCTCTGGAGGAAAGGCAGATGGCAGGAAAAATAAAAACTACTACTACTAAGAACATGTTTCATTTCCTCTGCACGATTTTATATTCTCTGGGGACACAGATGCTAGTGGACAGAGTTGAGCAAGGAGCACGCTGTCGAGTCCGAAGCCAGAAAAGAGCTTAATTTAAAAATATGTTAATGATATGTAATCTGTAAGACCCTGCCAAAAGCACCAGGCTTTGGATACAAAAGCTGGGAACCTCTGCTCTGTTGCATAATGTTGCACAGAACACAGATGTTAGTTAGTTGCTTACAGGCCACTTTGGTAACGGGGCTGCAGCTGGCATGCAGATTCATATTACAAAGTTTAGAGTTAAAATGCACCTGAAGCAAGGAGGAACATTAGAGTATGTGAACATGTCAGTACCACCTATAACCTGCGAGTTTTGCCACTGACAGGCTGAGGTTGTTATTGTCAGTCTAACAACATCACATAAACGATTCCCACAGAAATAGACCATTACATAAAATAAGAAGATCCGTCTTGTTACTAGAAACATGAGAAGTCTTGCACTGAAATCTTGCGAAATATGAGTTGTTGTTGAAGACAACGATGGAAGGTCGTCGGATCTGACAAAGAGGAACTGCCAGCAAGAATTTATTTCCAAAGTCATGGCCGACTATTTATCTGTTTGTGACAATCTCGATGAGGCAACGACTGGGAGGACTTATCACACGAGATTTCAGAGTGAGACTTCTGCTTGGATGACACTCATTTCCAAAATGTTTTCAGACACTTAGAATAACAACCATGGCCTGTCAGTGGCAAAAGAAGAAGATGTACTTTATTAATCCCTTTGCAAAGAAATTAATTTTTTTCACTCGTTATTTCTTTTACATACACAGGCCCGAATTACACACACATGCACAAACAGGACCCAAACAGGACCCATACACATGCATTAATGGAGACGCGTGTTAATGCCCCGTATAGGGGGCCGGGGACAAATTAGGAGTGCACTGATTTGCTCAAGGGCTCCTTGGCAGTGTCCAGGAGGTGAACCGGCACCTCTGCAGCTACCATTCCACACCTTGTATAGACTGGTCCAAGAAGGTCTTGAACCAGCAACTCTCCGGTCCCCCAAAAAACACAAGCACTTTCAGTAGATGTAACTTTGGTGGTCACAGACGCCTCCAAGAATCACGATGCAGCCTTTGCAGGCGTGTCACAGCTTCTAGCTGAAGCGGTCTACTCGACTGATTCCAAAACTTTTCAAAAGTATGAATCATTTACAAAACATGTAAATATAAGGCCCAGGTCTAAATAATACCAGAATTCCCCTTAACTCCAATATCACTTCATTATGTAACAAACAATACTGGACAGACATGTCCCATTTTTACACATCACATCTGGATTTGTAAACACTGAAACATAATTGGTTTTATGCCCTGACAACTGTTTACATTTTTAAAAGAAAACGATAAAAGATAACATTTTACTGTATCCTTATCCTGGTGCTATTTGCAGGTTAGAGTTAGATAAGTTCAAGTAAAATTGACCAAAAATAAAGAATTCCAGAGTTCCACAAAGAAAAACCACCCTCAAAGGATTCAACAATAAACAACAAAAGATAGAAATTCACAGGTATTTTGTTACAAAATTCAGTTTCTCAAATCTGTCACAAGTAAACCCTCTTCCCAAACAAATCAATAAAGTATCTCTGAAAAAGAAAATGAACTCAACATCTCTGACGCCTCTTCTTGGTGCACACAGGATAAGTGTCTGAAAGTGCAGCTGCACGCGGCTGGTAAGCTAGCTGTGTTGCGTTTAAAGTGTTAAAAGAGTTGTCTTCTTTCCGTTGGATGTACACAAATAGCTGGGGATGGAGAAAAAAATATCTCGGTAGAATCGAAAATTGAGCTTTTCGATGATCGAAACTGAAAGCATGTTTTGATCAGTTTTTAATGTTGAATCTAAATCTTGACATCCATAATATTTCAAAATGTGTCTGTCCACCTCCAGAGGACACAAAGTTGCAAACTGAAACAGTTAGATGAAGAAAAACTAAAATACATACAGAATAAACAAAGGATCGCAACAGCTGGAGTCAAATACACCAACAGTCCTTATCCTGGAGTGAATCCCAGTCATACCAAACTGGCTGACAGACTGCAGCCAGGGGCCAAATAGCATAAAGCACTGCATATTAAAATGCAATCCCCCTCAAACCTGTACGCAGAAGTCCTTATTAAAGCATCAACGTTTTGTTCTGGCAACCTTCATCTGTGACTCAGCTTTGGGGCTTTTCAGGTCCGCTGTGGAATTACAGATTTTTTCAGGCCTATTATTGGTCCCGAAGTATGTAGTCAGGAGACGTAAACGTGTGCAAAACTTGAGGCTCAGCCCTCGAGGCAGACCTCCTCCCCCTGCACTGATGCCCCAAGCAGCTCCGAACACTGGCAGTCTGTCAGCGTGTATTCCCCCTCTGCTCACCCTCCATACAGAGCTGCAATTCTGCACCTTGCCGTCGCAGCACAACAGCTACCTTCTTTTCCTCATGCTGGTCTCCAAGCGACTCAGCTCTTCGTACGACTGGTAGAAGACTTCCAGCTCATGGCTGCCCCAGCCCCTCCAGACACACAGGCACCACTCCATGTTTTCCTTCTGAAAGCCACACACAACTGTGTCCTTTGCCACTAGTGCTGCCTCCTTCAGGGTCCTGAAAGAAAGAGAGAGATGAGAGTTGAGGGAAGGTAGTGAGGGATGGGACGGAAAAGATCGATCGTGTTGGAGATGCAGTGCTGGGAAGGAGCTGAAGTTGGTGACACATCTGCGCTGGTAATTACTGTAGCGCTTCCTCTAAAGCTAGCGGGCGGTTCTCGGAAGCGGCCCCAGGAAAGCCTGCCGAGGACAATGAATGTACTGTGAGCACAGAGGTCACTATTTGTCTACACGCTGGTAAAAAACATAATTCCTGCACTTCTGTGCTCTAAAATGTCTACTCCGGAGCCCGTCTCCTGGGAAAGCAGGTAAAATAGATCAAAGAATAATGTTCAAGCATCTACTTTTAACCCCTGAACTCTAATTTATGAAGGCTGTGACATAAAGCGAAGGAGGGCTTCTGGTGACCCTGTATCTAGAGCTCAACCACCCATGTATCACACACAACAACCCTGAATTATCCTCTTCCATTGTTGTTTCATCTTTCTGGGGCGTATCATTATCCTCCCCTGATGTTCTGTGATATATAGCCTCGTGATTTCAAGAACAGGTGAGGCTGTGCTCTGTGAGGAGATCAGGCTGACACGTGTGCTGCCAGACACATTCGAACGTCAAACTCAAGAGTTTAAAACATTTGTAATGGTGGGAAGCAGTCCGATCACCACAGGCAGGCAGCATTATGCCTCATTACCACTAAAGAACAAGAGAGCAGCTATGTGATATAAATGAAGCCCTGCAGGCCTGACGACCCCTCCCATGACCTGAGCTGTACCCTCCCCATGTGTCGCCCATGTTACAGGTGCACCATGTAATAACTGCTTATTAAGGACTCTGTTTTGGGTGGCCCTTTTATTGCCTGTTGCTCAAAGGCCAGGCCCCTTTGGGGAAGCTCACACAGAAGTTCTTTCTGCAGAGGACCAGCTGCTGGTTTCTTTACAGAATTAATTACAGGCTCAGTGAAGGACCATGAAGTACATGATGAAGGATCTCCCTCAGCTTTATTGAGGCTGCATCAATAAATGAATATATAGATCGTTGGCTTCCATCCCCCCCAGGTAAAATGTTTCACACGTAGCAGAAAACAGGCTCCATGCAGGTGGAAGAAAGCCCACTTTAGAACTCTCAGATCATTAAGAAGTCTAAATGTTAGTGCGGTGGTCCAATAGTGTGACCGATTTAAATACAAAAACAAGATAGCACTGAAAAGCCTATGAAAGACTGAACACAACAAATCAAAGACCTTATATGATAAAGAAATGTGAACATAGTAAAATAAGGGCCAGAAATGTAACTAATGTGATAAATTGCTACAATTTGTAGCAATTGAGCAGTTTTTTTAATCGATTAATCACTTTTTTTAGTGGCCAAGCTGAACGCAACAGAATGAGAAATATTAAACCTTCCTTGTCGTTCCTGGTCTCCTATACAAGCCTGTGGATGAGCTATCCAAGTTGTTTAATGCTGCTGGATTCCATGACCATCAAAGGACGTGACTATATACACGTTCTCGAGTGGCTCATCCCGTCCTGCAAGCCCCAAAAATGAATGACGCATTGGGATTGGAGGACAGGGCGGCCCCCACGCCAAATCATCCTTATTTGACAAGTTTGGAATGAAACTCAAAAATCTACTTGTCTTACAAATGGCACTTTTATTAGGAAATGAACTCACCCTAAAGAGGAACATTCAGGTGGACTGAGGACAGCGATGACACGCCCCCTCACTTCATCGGCATGTGACTGCATTTCAATGACTATCACATCTCCTCCACGCCTGCCAAACAACAACGCACACACACACACACACACACACACACACACACACACACACACACACACACACACACACACACACACACACACACACACACACACACACACACACACAAACACGCAGACATTGTGTGATCATGTGATGAGAATAAATATGCCCATTTATCTGTAACATTATGTGTCTCTAAATTTCAAACCTAGATATACATATGCACATCATTAAAATAAAACAGACTGCTCCAAAAATGTACATAGTTATTAAGTTTCTGCATCTTTGAGTCAGCCGACTGCAAAAAATGGCAAACATATGAAACATTTGGAATTAGTATCATAGTGAACAAACAACAGTGTCATACCTACATTAACCAGCTTGAACCCATAACTGTTGTGCTCATGATACCACAGCGGCTTTCTATTAACGGTGTTGGTTTTTTTCAGTTAAATGGTACTTCCTATGTTCCCTAACAAATGACAGACACATTGCAAATGTCTTTATGAGCGTTAAAGCTGGAGCTGGAAAGGTTGGAGCACCAGCAAGAGCAAGTTCAATTTTGAAAGCATCCACCTGAAAACCCCACTTCTTTTTCAAGCCCCCAACATTGGCACTGACCCATTGTGCTGTCCGTATTTAAGCTGTACCATGTTAACTTATTGGTTCCTAAGTGCCGCACCAACTCTTCATCTTAGCTTATTTTGTTTAGCTGTTTAGTGTAGTGTTCAGTTGGTGTGCAGCATTGGTACCTGGGGATCCACAGAGTCCCGTTCACTGACAGGACAGTGAAGGCTGGCAGCTGAGGCGGTCTGGAGTTCACCATCTCTGCACAGTCTAGTTTAGGCTCATGGTTGGCCGATGCCTGCTGATCTTGGCTGATCTCCTCCCACTGCGCGGGAAGCGGCGCACTGCTGTGGCTGCCTATTGTGCTGCATCCTGTGATGCTGGAACAGTCTGAACCCGGCAGCTCCAGGGAGCTGCTGGATGATATGGAGCAGTAGTCCGTCAGTGAATCCTGGTGCAGGATGATCTGAGTGCCCGCTCCCTCACTGTAGATCACCGTCACTTCTCCATTACTGTATTCCGGCTTCCCCTCCCGGTCTGTGGTCTTGAGGTCAGCAGTTGTCGCCGCGGTAACCCCTGCAGGACGCTGCACAGTGAAGACGTCACGTAGAGGATTGCTGTCTCCGCAGCTAAAACCAAACCATGACATGATGTCAGAAACATCTGCTCATATAGACACTCAATGATGATTCAACTGGAGGTTGAGGAGGTTTTTTACTCCTGCACAAGTTTAAAAGCACAGCTGGGAGTATCATGCAGATTAAAATTGCATTAGGAAAGAGGTGTGTTACATCATCGGTGTGCGTGTGCACATTTTTAATTAGCTTTAGTTAGCCAACCTGAGATAACAAAGATAAGACATGCTTCCAATGACCACAGACAAGGAGGGTCACAGACTGTTGTGCTCTGCTTAGAAGCTCAAGTTCACATCACTCACAGTCAGGTTTACTTCTATAAGCTTACAGGACAGCCTGGTGAGGCCTCCTATATTTGAATAATTATAGGAGGCCTGGAGTGTGTGCCCCCATATAATCTTTGAAATTGTTTTTAATAAGTGCATAACACAGAGTTTAAAACCTAAATCAGGCATTGTTCTCACTTTTGATCTGTTAGCAGGATGACAAGGTTCCGCACTATGGAAACCAAACTGTCAACTGATGTAGTTTGCAAGGTTTAGCTGCATGTCATTATTCAACCGCTGGCTGTGGACGCAGTGTCCAGCAAACTTCATGGCCTATGTAGATAATTGGCAGTATTTCTGGAGAAAACCTGATCAGATTAGAAGAGATGGCATTCACCTATTTTGGATTGAGCAGATATCATAACTAGAAATCTTGCTGAGTTTATTAGTGTTCCAAAACCACGACAACCCAGATTTGAGATCAGAAGGCAGGTCTGCTGTCCTACAAGCTCCTCTGTGCTTCTTTAGAGCAGTTGCCAACTCAAAACCACAGTAAGACTGTCTCTGTCTGTCTCTGTCTTAAAAAAAAGACTTTCAAATAAAAACTTCAAAAAGTCAGAGCCTTAAATTTGAAATCTTAATTAGATCACTATTGTCCAAAGTTTTTTAGTAAATGGTTTAATATGAGATCATAATATTGATCTACTCTATCTTACTGACACCTGGCTGTGTAAAGAAGAATGTGTCAGACCTAATAAATCCACTCCTCCCAGTCATATTATTCCTCAAATTCCTCGGGACGCCGGCTGAGGAGGCGGCATTGCAGCCCTATTTGACTCAAGCCTATTTATCAGTCCTGAACCGAAATTCAACCTAAAACTCATAACTCACTCGAAAGCCTTACTCTTGGTCTTTCTAAGCCAACCCAACAACAGCCAATAAACAGCCAATCCTTGTTTTTATAGTCAGGTTCCAGGTCCTTATTCTGAGTTTGTCTGTGAAATCTCATTATTTTTATCAGGTTTAGTCTTTGACAACAGCAATAACCAACAGTTAAGTCATTATTGTGTGTGATTTAAATTTTTGCGTGGTCACTGACAGCCTTGCGACTGCATTTACATCATTAGCAGATTGGATTCATTCACTGTGTACATAAACGCTAACCACATCCTCAACCTTATTCTGGCATATGGCATTGAAAGTGAACATGTAATAGCTTTCCCACGGAATTCTCTTTTATCAGACCATTATTTAATAACTTTTGAATTCCTATTAATGTACTTCAAGCCACTAGGCAAAAGCTTTTTTATTCTAGGTGTCCCTCTATGAAAGTGCTGTAACTAAATTGAAGGAAAATGATTCCATAGTGAATCCATAATGTCATGTCCCAATATAACAAAAGATTATTTTGCTAATCCCAGTTCCTTCCAGATAGATCATCTTGCTGATAGTGTTTCAGCCACGCTATGAATGGCCCTTGACTCTATGCCGTTTTAAAAAAGGGATTAACTCCATGGTACAACCCCAAACTTGCATATATTAAGCAGACATTCCAACAAAGGGGATGGCATTCCACCAAGCTGGAAGAATCTTGTTTGGCGAACAAGAAAGTCATCTGTGATGCCAGAGCTGCTTAATATGTAGCATTGACAGAGGAAAGTTTCTTTTCAACACTGTAGCCAGGCAGACAGAGTCATTGCTCTATTGAGCCTTGAATTCCTATAACATAGGAACATATAACAGTAATGACTTAATATGTTTCTTTAATGATAAACTCCTACTTATAAGAAACAAAACTCTTTACCTTCTGTCCTCAAATGGCACAGATTTTGCCTCTAGCACATAAACCTTAAAACCAGACATATTTAGTCTGTTTTTCTCCCATTGACCTTCACCTTCGACAAGGTGACTGACTTCAATGATTTCTTCATATAAACCATCAACATGTCTGTTAGACCCAATCCCAACAAAAGTGATTTAAGAAGTTCTACCATTAGTTTGCATGTCTATACTAGATAGACCAATCTGTCCCCATTTCCAGGCTATGTACCACAGTCCTTAGTAGCTCTTCTTAAAAAGCCGACACTTGATCAAGAGGTTTTAACCAACTATAGAACTAACCTTGAAAACTTTGAAAAAACAGTTTCCAATCAGGTATGTGACTTTTTACATACCAACTGCTAATATGAGGATTTCCAATCAGGTTTAAGAGTGCATCGTAACACTGAAACAGCAGTGGCTGAAATTATGACCTTGTATCTGACAAAGGACTTGTCTCTTTACTAGTCTTGTTAGATCGTAGTGCTGCATTTGACACCAGTGAGCATCACATACTATAATGGAAACGGTAACATTTAGTTGGCATTGACCGGATGATACACAATTATAATTATCCATTCAGCTAGATGACACTAATGACTGAATACACCTATTAGACCCAGCTACAAACTCTACAATGGGAACGTCTATGGAGTTCAGCATTGATCTGAAAGAGCACATTATTGATTTGATCAAGTCAGGAAGGTCACTGGAAGCCATTTCAAAGCAGTTACACGTCCCCAGATCAACTGTGTAAACAATTTTTTGTGAGTAAAAAGTGAATGGCAGTTATGTCACTGCCACGATCAGGAAGAAAACCACCAAAAATCAAGTCTGCTATGAATTAGAAACTGCTGGAAGACAGGATTCAGTGTCCACAGTCAAGTGTGTTTTTCATCAACATGGGCTGAGAGGCTGCTGTGGAAGAAAGAAGCCTTGCTCCAGATGCAGCAAATTAAAGCTTGACAGATGTTTGCTGCTAATCAGATGGACAAAGAAAAAAACCTTCTGGGGGAAAATCTCTGTGGTCAGATTAAACTAAAAATAAGTTGTTTGGCCACAATGACCAGCAATATGTTTGGAGGATGGAAGGTAAAGCCTTTAACCCTTTAACCTACTGTGAAAGCCGGGTGGTGGTAGTATCATGCTGTGGGGCTGTTTTGCTGCCAGTGGATCTGGTGCTCTAAAGAAAATAAACTGATTGATCAGCTGAAGTAAAGAGGAATGGTTATTTCCAAAGTCTTCAGGAAAACATGATTGGGTCATGGGTGCAGTTGGGTGTTCAAACAGGTTAATGATCCCACACACACAATTAAAGTGGTAAAGGAGACTTCTGGTTAGGCCATGCCCAAGGCAGATGTGTAAAAACCTTGCTCTGCCCAATCCATAAATACAAGAGCCTAAAACTTAGAGAAAGGCAACAGATGAACACATGATTGAAGAACAGAACATTTAACTCAATGAGTTCAAGTCAGAGACAACACAGGAAAGACAATAAATCTGGAAAATGTGACGTAGCAAAGAATAGCAAGAAGCAGCTGAGACTGGAAGCGAGCATAGCTAACAGTTAGATCGAGGGTGAAACAGAGCTGCTAGCGGAGCTAAAGAAACTATAGCAGGAGTACAGTGAATCCTTGTGGAACACCAAACAAACCCTGAACAGGCTAAAAGACAGCTATGGGTGAAATAAAGCAGCAAACAGAAACTGGACAAAAGAATAACTGCAGTTGAACAGTTGAACTGTAAGCTAACTGTTGAAGAGAGAGGCTAAGCTAACAGCTAAACAAGATGACACAGAAAATAGACTCGAAACAATATCAGGGTGTGTGGGACACCCGAAGATGAAGAGAGGAGAGAGATGGTACCGTTCATAACCAACTTTTTAGTTGGTTGGAGGAGGAATCTGCAGCTACTGACCCCCACAGAGATTACAGACATCATGCTGGTGGTGGATCAGCATAACTCTAGGGGGTTGAGTGATATAACTCCTGCTGAATACAATATTAAGCAGAATGTCAACAATATGGGCAGTTTTGTAATAATATAGTCATCTGTGATACCCAGGTGAGAGAGAATGGCTAATATTATGTTATCAAGGCCTCAGTTCATATTTTTGGGTCGCAGTGGGGAAGAGGACTATGTGATAGCCACAAGCTATGATGAGAGCATGGACTGTTGCAAGCCCACTTGGAATCTGGAATGCCTATGGAACTCTTATTTGTAAAGAAGAAGTGGGCATTTTTTCCTTTTTGGAGGCAATCCAGTTCAACACTGTTTATAACAATCCAGTTAGGATCTACTGTTGGTCTGTTCAATATGTTCGACGTGTTTTGGCAGGGATGTTTATAAATGTGAAAAATACTAGCACAGGAATATGTATACCGTAGGTTGGTTAGGTAGACAAAAAAGTGTCATTATAGGAATAATTAATAATGTTGATCTAATAAGTTTAAAAAAAATTGTAGAGATAGTGGATTTTCTGCTGGGTAAATTGGATGTTGGTTTTAAGGAATTGGGAGAAAAATTATTTTTACTATTGACAAATTTCCTTGTTAGTGGGACAATAAAGGAATACTGAATACTGTTTCTGAAAAAATCTGATGTTTGAGGGGGAAACTCTGAGGTCATTCAAACCACTACAAGATAAATCTGGTCTGACATCCAAAGATTTATATAGGTACTTGACTTCACATAAGGAATGGAAGGTACTTAAATAAAGCCCCACTCCCATAGAAGAGTTTTTTATAAGGGTTATGGAAGAGAAAAGGGATATGAAAATTGTGTCACAGATCTATCAATGCTTACATCCACTTGTGTTGAGGAATGCTCTTGATATAAGAGAAAAGTTAGAGATGAATGTAATCACTGAAGATGAAACATGAGAAAATGTGTGTGAAGATGGGCATAAGATAACTTACAGTCCACTGTGGAAAGAATTTAAATGGAAATTCAATATGAGATACTTTAGAAGTGCTTTTTTGACATCTTAATTGATGGCAGTAAAAAAAAATTTGTGCTGGAGGGATAAGCAGATCGGGGATCACACACACATTTTAAGAAAATATCCAAAACTTAAATCATATTGGGAGGGGATTCAGACTGAAGTTTTTATCATTTTGAACATTGAATAACCATTAAACCCCCTGTTTTATATTTTTTGGAGCAATTCCTGATGGAGCAATAGAAAAAAGAACGTTATATTTATTGCTTATCCTCCAGCTGGTGGCTAGAAAAAAGATAACTATCATGGCTCAAACCATTACCACCCATTACACATCTGTGGTGTGAGAGGATGATGAAAGTTTGTGCAATGGAAAAGATAACAGCGAAACCTCATGTAAAGATGGACATCTCTCTAATCAGATCAGCTCCTTTTAGAGCTCACATTAGATTTTCACTGTGATATAAATTGTGACATTTATACATAAGTTAATGTTACCACGTCCAAAGAGATGCAATTTCTTACTCATTTAGTTTTCTCACTAATTATTTATTAATGTAATCACTTCATTTAGATTTGTTTTAGGGTGTACAACATGCCACTATTAACTTAGCTATGTTGGTCTGCTGAGTGGTAAATGGTATTGCTGTTTATATGTTGCTGTTTAGGCTTCAATAAAAATTTGTGGTACAACAAGTGGTAAAGGAATGGTTAAATCAGGCTAGAATTGAGGTTTTGGAATGGCCTTCCCAAAGTCCTGACATTGAGAACATGTGGACTGAGCAGTGAAGTTTGTGCCAGGAAGTCAACAAATGTAACTGAACTTCACCAGACGACTACCAGAAGCTTGTGGATGGCTATCACAAGCACCTAACTGAGGTGGAAATGGTCAAGGGACATTTAAACAATACATGAATTACTGTATGAAAGTATTATCACATTACCACATGCTCAGACCTTTGTTCAACTCATTATTAAACCAAACTGCATTAATGTTTTCTTGTGACAAGGTAGTACATGTTCCACTCATTCCATCCAAGAAATGAAGAGTTGGAAACATTATTGTCATTCAAGAGTGCCATGATACAATGTACATGTTCTTTACAAGTGTATGTAAACGTTTGACCACAACTGTAAAACTCTGGATGTCCAGCAGTTTGCACCAATGGAACAATCAGGGAAAAACATGTTTGTCTCAAAAAGATGCAGAAAAATGAGTCCATGCATTTGTTACTTAAAGACTGGATTATTGCATTTCCATTTTTATCAGGCTGCCCCAATAAATCTCTCAAGACTCTCCAGCTGATCCAGAATGCTGCTGTGGGTCTACTGACAAGACCTAATATAAGGGGTTATATTTCTCCCATATTAGCCTATCTGCACTGGCTTCCTGTAAAATCCAGAATAGAATTTAAAATCCTTCTCCTCACATTCAAAGCCTTTAATGGCCAGGCACTGGCATATCTCAAAGAGCTCATAGTACAAAGCTTCACACTGCAGAGGGGGACTCGTCAGGGATGCCCACTTTCCCCCTCATTAGTGATCATTCTAATTGAACAACTAGCTGCAGTCAATCGTCAAAACACCCACATCAATGGAATCCAAAGACTCAATGCACATCATAAGATTAGTCTATCTGCCGCTGACATGGTATATTGCTGTTTTTACAAAATTTTAACTCCTCGTTACCAGATACAATTAAACTATTAGAGGCAGACTTAAATGTTTCGATTACTTCACTTAACTGGGAAAACCCCTCCATCCTTCCATTGCACAGTAACCGCTGGGATGTGGCAGACTGCACACACCACAACGGAGCTGCTGAGCTGAACCTATTTCTTAATAGGTTCCCCACAACCCCCACTCTTGTGAGCTCAGACATCAATTAAAATGTATCAAAAATAGATTTAGCAGCACAATGACCTAATTCAAGACAGATAATATATGAAAAAGTCAGTAAGTGAAAAATTATGACTTTTGTATCTCAATGCTGACTTAAATTATGACTATAACCCATAGTTATGACTTCCATGAGTTTTTTCCATCATCATTTCAACTGTTTTATTGTTTTTTTTGTTTTTTTTTACATCTCCTAACTATGACCTCTCATTCTTCAATTTCTACCTTTTATCTCATGATTACGGCTGTGTCTCTCATAATTACATCTTACCATGGGAATATTTATTCATCAAGGTTAGTTTTCATCTTATCCTTCTCTTTAACATGCAGTAATGGGTAGTGTTACGGCAGCAGGTAGGCTGATGGTTTATTCAGAGCTGCTGCTGTGCACTGTAACTTTTGTCATAATGATTGTCCCAGTGTCAATATTTTTGCCACTGAAAATGTCAGAGCAGAAACAAACTAAATGACTCTGTGCGCAAAACCTGGACATGGCACTTTTTAAATACTAGGTTTATAGTTTAGCTCAGGTCCTAAATGCAGTTGCCGGTGCTGTTCTCTTAGTTACTTGTTTTGTGTGTGTAAGTCAGGTGAACTCCAGCCCCTTGACAGGACAATACTGCGTGTGCCCAGCTTGTTACATATATGACACACAATGGAAGGAGTTACACATGCTGTTCAGTTTTGCTAATGAGAAGATGCTAACCTTGGTTAAAAGTACGCCGTACAGCTACGTAGTTTTAGCAATTTATAACATTTTAACTAGGGCTGTCAATCAATTGAAATATTTAATGGCGATCAATCGCATGATTGTTCATACTTTGCTCGCAATCAATTGCATACTTTTTATCTTTTCTAAATTTACCTTAAAGGGATATTTTTCAAGTTTTTGAAACTACTTATTATTATTGCAACAATCCAAAACAATGACAAACACTGATCAGAATATTCTCCATAGGTACAGCATGCTCCAAAAATATGTCGAAAGCATAACATGGCGAATTCAAGCCCATTAAGCAACAACAGATGGGCATATTGACCTGAATGTAACATTCCTCAGTAATACTAACACAATGGAATAAGGGTGTCACGATTTCGATTGTAAATCAATGCTGCCAAGCCCCCATGCCACGTCCAGGCGGCTTGCCAAGTGGAAAAAAACACACACGTGTTGAAGTGCTGCGAGTCAACCTCCTATAACTTAGCTACTAGCTAAAGTAGTAGCTATTAGCTACAGCCAATCAAACGATAGCATAGTGTTACACCATTCCTGTTCGGCTCTCTGCCTGTGGTTGGGAAGCACAGGGGAGATGATTTCCTCCAGGGCCGAAGTTTATGTTAACCTTCGGGGTGAACCCCCTTTCACGTGTTAAGCTGGTCGGGAAATAATACCAGGGAGCTTTGACGTATCTTTATTCACAGCCAAATTGCAGACTATACTGTACACTTTATTGCTGTCGCTACTACTGCTACTCCTTTCGCTTCTCCTTCCTCTCCCATTCATTCAGTGTACGCACGCTCCCTCACTCTCGCTCGCCCACTGACACCTTACGCACACACACCTCACACCCTATTCCTGAATATTCTCTTACAACAATGGCAGCTGCAGATGCAGGAGGCCCATCCACAGAACTTGAACCCCCTCCTCTTTCACTGAAGTCGCAGGTGTGGAAGTATTTTGGATTTCCAGTGAGTTATGTTGACAATGTTCGCGTAGTCGACAAAAAAGCCACAGTTTGCAAGCTCTGCAGAAACTAGATGGCAGGTTATTTTGTTTAAGTTTCTAACTGACTGAAGATATAAGTTATTGTTACATTATGTTTTTAATTCATGTTGTAAATTTGTCAATGAGGTGTGGTACATTGTGAACAAAGGTCAGATATTATATTGCATGAAAGTCTAGTCTAAAAATGGCCTTGTAACCTGTGCATTGAAAAAATAAAAGTAAAAATCGAGAATCGAACTGAACCGTGACCTTAAAATTGAAAATGCTGCACTGTGGCCCAAATAGACTTAGATAAGCTAACATTGTGAAAGAAGGGTCTGCAAAATGGTGGATAAATTTTTTTGTTTTTCAAAAGTAATATGAAAACAAGGCAAACTACAGTCCATAATTATTTGTTTTCCACCACTATGATTAAATAGGCGTAGAAGTTGTGTCCCCCCCCCATATCATAACTGGAGCCTAAGTCAAGAAGAGCCGCACGATTAAATTATTCTATCCCTACTGAAGTTAGCCAGGTGCTAAACTGGAAATTAGCCAGCTCTGTCAGCAGAAGTAGGCGGGAGAGCCCTGGCTGGTGTTCAAGCATTTTTGGCTTCACATAGAGATTCACACAGGGATGTGTCTATTAGTAACAGGGGTAAGGGGCGGGCCGAGGGTCATACTATTGCACATGCATTAAATGTGCATCAAAAGAATGAATGGCATTAAGTGGAATTTGCATTAATGCTTTAATATTACATTAACTTTGACAGCCCTAATTTCAACATTCAACCAGCTTATGCAAACTGTGGACATTCTATTCCCTCACTTGGAGAAAAGAAAGGGCAGCACCACACCTACGTACATTAACACTGTCACAAATCTAAATTAACCAAGCTCAAGCAATTCTGCCATCATGCCTTGATAAGCTTTGGAATTGTATTTATTGTCTGAATCTGATTATAAGAGTTTCATGTTCTGAAAGCAAAGACTTGAAATCAAACAAAACCCCCAAATTTCCAAAGCTCAAGATGTTGACATAAATCCTGATAGATGCTGTCTGCTTTCAAGGCTTGGCAGGATTGATCACAGATGAACCAACTGATTCGCTGTTTTTCAAGAAACAACACTTTTTTAAGTAGTCACAGTGTCCAATATAACTGGATCGTTAGCACTTACAGATATCTACCATGCGCTTGTCACAGATGGATGTGTTTCTAAACATGACTGTTCTTTGAACATCCGATATGCTGCAGCTGATGATGGCATTTTCTTGTGGCAGTCTTGTACATTAAGGGTCCTTTGATACCTTACCTCTAGTCCCAAGTTCACGAAAGTTTCCTATTGCTACCTCCGACACGGTAAACAACGTTTGATAACAGATACGTGATTCTAAGAGGATTTAAAAAGCTAAATTACTAATCCATGAAAATTCCGTGTGAACAGGAACCAGACCAGATTCAAAATGTGACAATGTGTCATTCTTTTGCTTGGTCCGGACCAAATGAACTGATCTACAGGTACAAAAACATCTTAAAGCTCCACTCACCAGTACTGGGCACACAGCTGATAGGAGGCAGCATGGTAGAGCAGAAGGGTGTTGATGTGGTCATCCAGGATCCACACTGCCTCCTCTCCCCACAGACTGAAGCTGGTTGTCATTGATACGATGGAGGATGGGGGGTCGTAAGGCTCCAGCCTTCGCACTGCCTCAAGACTCACACAGTCGATGACCAGCACACCCGGACCATTCGAGAACCATAACTGTGAACGCACATAAAGTTAAGACATGGGTTTGACTGAAGAAGCCATGATGTCCTTCAATTCCATGGCCTTCTTAATGACTTATCAAACTCTGTGATCAGTACTAATTCTGTGCTCACCTGCGAGCCGCTGCTGACCAGTGCCATGCTCCCGACTGGGTAGGGTCTTTGTCTGGGATCTGAGTCCTTCAGACCAAACACCGTCTTATTGAGAGTGTGTGAACACAGATAGGTCTCCCCCTCCACAGGGAGGTCCTCCACCAGGCTGTATACTGCCACAAGGCCGTCAGACATCCCTGCAAACACTCTGGCCAGACTCTGGACAGGTGAGGAAGAGACATCTTTTTACATTTTTATACTCAGAGACTCTGGAAATGAAAAGTAAGTAAGTGTCCTATCTTAGTGAGCCAACCAGTGTAAAACCATTTTCAGATCACCCCATTATGTAATATTGTCTCCATTTTTACTGTACTTGTGTCTTATGATTCCTCACATTACAGTGTAATAGAGGAAAAACAGGCCTAAAGGGTAATTTCATTCCACAATATAAAAAAAACAACCACAGAATCACACAAAGATGTTGTCCTGTGACACTGCTGAAAAACAGCAGTTAGTTGCACAGTAATAATGTGAAGGAAGCGGAGTGTTCAACTGATTTTTGGCCCCACCTAATACACACTGGATATTTAGTCGGAACTCTCATAAGATCACATGCTGTAGAAAAATTAATGAAAGCTGTTTTCCCTACTCTCAAGGGAAACATATTTTTCATAGATTAATCTTACATGAAAAAAAAGACTCAAATTGTCTCTGTGTTTCTTTCTTTAATGAGCAAATTTCAGTATATTTCTGCAGAAGAGATAACTATATCATAATTCATCACAGGCGAACAAAATGTGCATTTAATCTCTCTTTGTATTGACCCTTGTGCTGCTGTAGTCTTTACTTGAACCTGACACCAGTTAGTTGAGTAAAACAAGCAATATACAACTTTATCAATTCAACTTATCATTCTGAACAGACATGACATGAACACAGCCATGTGCAGATTGGTTACCTACAGTTGTGGTCAGAAGTTTACAGACACGTAATGAACATGTATATCATGGCAGTGTTGAGTTCCAATGATGGAATGAGTTGAACACAGACTACTTTGTAACAAAAAGCATTCATTAAGTTTGGTTCAATAATGAATTTATTAAAGGTCCTCTGAAGATGTGCCAAATCTGCTGGGTCAAAAATATTTAAACAGTTCATTCATATATTTGGTTAAATGTCCCTCTGCCATTTTAAATTAAATTAGGTGCGTTTGATAGCCACTTTTTAACCACTCTTCTTGACAGAATCTGTGAAGTTTAACTACATTTGTTGGCTTCTTGACAGACTTGATTCTTCAGTACAGCCAACATGTT
>CAEMYA010000013.1:9812307-9829520 GCA_903131615.1 Diplodus sargus | reverse complement strand
TATCTGATAACATTACCCCAATCCTAGCCTTACTTTATTGACTTCCTGTACATGTCAGATCAGACTTTAAGGTGCCTCTGATGACCAACAAAATTGGGAACAGGCTTGCCCCTTCATAACTGTCCAACCTCATTGAACCATATTTTCCACCTTGTATATTATTGAGAATTCAGGGCTCCTAAACTTCCCAGGCTTTCAAGAGTGAAAAATAAGTCTGTTGGCTGCAGGGCTTTTTCCTATCGTGCCACCTTTCTCGTCAATAACCTTCCTGCTGACACCAGACACGGTTGGAAAAGGTGTGCTTCGTCATGGGACGGTTGCTCATGCACAAGCACAAGTATAATCATGCCTGTCACGCCACCTTGCATGATCAACAAATCCAGTAATGTGAGAGGGCCGTCTATGACCAAAAACACACAAAATAAGCCACAAGTCGGTAAAGTCATGTTCTCTGTATTGTTCTCCATTGCGCTGCGACCATGCTATGACATGATGATGTGCGCACAAGGGGTAATAGTGCTCAGGCCCGGTTGCGGATGGAGCAATGTGAGAATAGGCCAGTAGGGGACTGGAGAGAGAACAACTGGGCCCTAGTGTGAATGCCTATTTAGATTTCATGTTGTCCTGCTGACGAGAAAATATCTGTTTACTTTAATCACTTAAACACCGAATTTCTCTCTCTTTTTTTTTCTGTTGTGCAAACTCTGTGTGTCTCTCTCTCCCCTTCCTTCTCTCTCTAGCTTTTTTTTTGTCTCCTCCTCCTCTCTTATCAATCAGGCTCCTTTCTGCTGGAGAACGGCCCCCTGGGAACCTCTCGCTCTCTCCTGGCTCTCACTACCTCACATATTGAAATGGGTCCCCGTGGATCATTGCTCTCTTCTGTTTTACTATCTCCTCATATCTGTACTTTTGTGAAATCTTAATACATTCTGATATGTCATGCTATTTATCTTCTGTGGCCTGTCCTTTTCCAGGTCACTACAGTGGAGTGGAGGTTGTATATCTTGGGCATCAATTGGCGATGCTTGAACCTGACCAGTCGTCACGCTAGATTCACATTCTTCATATATATTTTATGTGATTTACTTACTATCATATATTCCATCAAATAAAAACTGTATACTCTGTTATATTCACTGGATATCTATTGCATGTCTGCTCATTGTGGGAGAGGTGTGATCTCTGAGGCTCTTGTTGAGGTTTCGTCCATCTTTTTTCCCCCCTGCTAAAAGTGTTTTGTTTTTATTATAGGACATTTTACTTACTTGAATGGAGGGTCTAAGGACAGGGGATGTTGTTCACTGTATTGATTATAAAGCCCACTAAAGCAACATGCCTGTGATTTTGGGCTATACAAATAAAATTGATTTGATTTGATTTGACACAGGTATCACTCAGCTCTTAATACCCCAGTTCTTGCCTCCCTTCACTGGCTTCCAGTAAAGCACAAAATCAAATGCAGAATTTGATCCGTCAGATTTAAGGCTCTACATGACCTGCCACCTGCATACGTAACAGAAATACTGAGCCCTTATTCTAGTTGTGGGGTTCTCCGCTCATCTGATCGGGGCCTTTTATCTGTTCCCCGTCCACATTTCAAATCCAGTGGTAGCCCTGCTTTTACGGTGGCAGCACCGAAACTTTGGAGCAAACTTTCCCAGTCCATCAGATCTGCCGAATCTGGGATTCGTTTTAAACAACAGCAGAAAACTTCTGACTCTCGAAATGTGACTCTTGCGTTTGCTTGTTTGCACTATAACTGTGTTTTAAAAAGTGTTATACAAATAGTTACCATTATAACAAATGACAAATTTGGGTAAAAACTATTTATGTGCATAAAAGATTAAGTACACTTATCACAACAGCTTTCTCAGCTCATCTGAGATCTGTTCTGGGTAATACCATCTATTACTTTTAGCCCACAGTTTCAGCCTCACAGAACTGACACAGAGACGAACAACACATACATATGGTACAACATCTTGTGTGTGTGTGTGTGTGTGTGTGTGTGTGTGAGTGTGTGTGTGTCAAGACCTCACCTGTTCTCTCTCGGGAACAGGGAACATGCAGGTGATCACAGCTGGACTAGAGAACTGTTTCTGGGGATGACTGAGTGGACACATGTCCTTCAGACTGTAGACAAACACTTCCTGCTCCTATCGCACAAACACCCAAAAATATGACACAATAATCAACACACTGTGTGTACAACTCCAGAAGATACATGTATAATTCTGTTGACATGATTATCAAATGTTCTCTATGGATGTTCCATCATGAAAAGAATCACTGTAAGGAGCTGGAGTCAGGGTGAGGTTAGCCTTGCTTAGCAAGACTGCAATCAAAGGAAAGAGCTAAGCAACAATAACACGGTGTACTTTCTTGTTTAATCTGAATAGAATTAAAACAAATATTTGGTGGAACTATGTAGAACTCTTATCCACTAACTAACAAGCGTAGTCATTACACACGTGATTTGTTGTGATTTCCCTTAAGCAAAGACTCCAATCAATCTCAAACACTAGTCTGACAAACACATTACAGGGCCAGTCTCGGCTCTGTTTTCTCTGTTTGCTTCTCTCTCAAAGGCTTTTCATAAAAGCTGCAACAAGCAAAAGTCTCTCAAAAGTGAGAACCTCTTATGCGAGGCTCTGAAAGTATCAGATTAATGAACCAACAGAGCCTGTTCAAGAGCACACCCTGCTCCATTTTGTCTGTGGTCCACCTGTGTCAACGTGATTTTAACAACCCTTTTTTTTGGGGGGGTGCCCGTATTCATTGAAAAATAAACAAATTCTAAATCAATTTTTTTCAAGGACATTTCAGTTGATTCTCTAATTTTCCTAGGTAGCGTCACTGTAAAGATCCCAGGTATTCCAAGCTTGGAAACATGGTGTGTGCCATCATGGATATTCTGACTCATCCTCGCTTTAAAAAAAAAAAAAAGGTGTATAGTCAGGTCATCTTACATGAACTATAGCCTGAACACGATTTGTAATCACATATTACAGTACAAGTAAAATGGACATTAATTTGCATGAAAAAAAGGTAGTGACTTCAGGTGGTGTGTACCTCAGTGGCCATCCACAGCGTGTTACCCATCTTCATCTGACAGCTGATCCGACTGCCTGGACAGGACATCCTCCTGACCTCCATCTGACCCTTCCGTACATTTACCACACTGTAGTTCCTACACACACACACACACACACACACACACACACACACACACACTGTCTGAAACACTGATATGGGAACATTTTTTTCAAATCATTTTTTGATTTCAGGGCTTGTTTAGAGCCATTTTATGTTTTTTCTGTATTTTTTTTTTAACACTTTACCAGTCCCCATCTAATTGTGAAAGAAAAGTGAAGAAAAACAAACCTGTCATCCTTGTCTCCGCTCCAGAACACAGCACTGTATCCCTGCAGCTGCGACATGAAGAGTTGGGAGTGGCTGTCGCAGGACAACACATAACTGAGGCAGGGGAAGCTGGGCTCCTGCATCTGCCTCAGACACTGCATAGCCACTGGCCTCTAGACACACACACACACACCCACACACACACACACACACAGGGTTAGTCTGATCTACTGTTTGACATTTTTTCTTGAGGCCAGAAATGATATCATTGCATAGAAGAGCTAAACCAGGAGCTAAAAGGGCATGATCCCTCCAGGCTTTCTGCCCACAAAGATGACTTGTTTTGTTCACGGGAACACAACCAAGCCATTAGGAAATGACCCAGACTTTTTTTTTTTTATCTTTTAATGTCTATTCTGGGGCCTCCAGCTTATCCTCTATGTAAACCACACTGTGAACAGCAGTCAATCAGACTATTTCATACAAAGCAGAGCAAACAAGGTAGAAGATTTGCTGGTGACTGAACACTTTGTTGGACAAAAAAATACACTGCGTGAACAAGCGGTGAGGCTAACCTTCTCTGGCTTGGTGTCCCAGCATTCGGTCAGCATGCTGTGGAGGCAGCAGAACTGAACCTCCTCTGGGCTGCCCAGCACTGGTCGGACGCCTTTGGAGAGCTTTTTCGCTATCTGAAGCTGGTGTTGTCCCAGTGCTGGCCTGCGCCCAGTCAGCAGCTCATACAGCATCATACCATAGGAGAACATGTCCACCTTTAAGCAGTGGTGATGAGAGAAATAACAACATCAGAACAACGTCAGATTTCAGAGGTACATCCAGGCCAGTAAGACAAAGACGACAGTGAAATGATTCCTTTGGTTCACAGCAGATGTAAACGTGATTAATTTGGTTCCCCTGCATGTGTTTGGGCTACAGCAGACATTTTTCCCCACCCAGCCCTGTGACCCATATTACAATTCAGTATTCGCTGCTTCTGAAACATATCATTTTGGTGTGCTTCGATTGCCCCTCAACAACAAGGCGAAACCTTGAATTCACCACGCTGCCACGTGCACAGTGTGCAAAGTAAAAACAATATTTGAATGACTTAATAACCTCTCGCCCTGTCATCCTCAGTGCTTGGGCCCTACACATGAGGAATATAGCATAAAAGGACAATGGAAACACTTAACTAAGAAACCCGTGCAATCGTAGTAAGGCACAAGGCCACAAAAACAGGTGTAAAACATAAACATATGTGCCAGATCACTGTTTTGAAAGCTAAATGAACACTACAGTCCAACAGTTATCAGTTATCACGTGTGAGGAGGTGAATGGCAGTGATGGCTTGACATTTACTGATAATGATAATGGAGACACTGATACTCAACAGCAACACAACGCAGGCTTATCCCGGTCTCCTCTTATCTCTGGAGCTCATTCATCTGTGTATACTCAGGACTCTGATTGCCTTGGATTTGTTTGCAATCATTGCGGCCCTTAACTCGAAAGAGCACCTTTGTTCATTAACTGTGATTTTTTTATTTTTTTTTTTAAAGTGAAGACAAACTCCAGTTTTGTTGTCTTGTGACTCATTCATCTCATCCTTGACATCCACATCTGAGGACCTGATTACCCAAGTGGATTCCTGTCTCTGCATGGTCACACACCGTGATTGGGGGACTCAACCCCTGAGGGATTTCCCAGAATAGCTTGTTAGAGACAAACAATAGTGCACTGCCAAAAGCACACAGCTACTTCTGTGGTGACTCCAGATATACTGCAATGCCATGGCATACCACAGACACAGTGGCTCTGGAAAACTATGGCACATTTGCCATTTTTAACGAACTGTGCTGATTAGCTTTCCCTTCACCAGTTTTACTGCACCGAGTATAGCTGAGCCACGCCGAGCCACGCCGAGCCACGCCGAGCCACGCCGAGCGCTGTTTTCACTTTTTATATTGTCCTTATTTCAAGAATTATGGTTGATAAGCAGAGATAACTTTCTGCAATATCAACATATCAAACTTCCTTGTGCATTCAAGGAACCAAATTAATTTAATTAATTAACAGGATTACTTCAACTGAGTGACATTATGTCATTCTAAATGAGTTAAACCAGATTAGAAAGATAAGGCCGTGGTGGCACATCATGGGCTGTGTAGACTATATTTTTCTCTCAATGAATGCAACCTGATACATTAAAATGTTTTCACCCAACAGGTTAAAGAACATGTTAAACACTGTTTTCACACATTTCTAGACCACATCCATTCCTGACATTTTAACTGCATTAAACAATTCATGTTTGGGATTCCTAATTGTCACTTAGTCGCATTAAAGAGTTTCTTTTTGTGTAACAATGTATTGTCGAGATCTTCCACTGACAAATAAATGTTCCATTTCTTGCCAAAATACTCGCAGCTGGCAAACACATTAACAGCCATTTTCTTTTATTTTCCTATTACACTACTCCGACCTCTCCCTCTCTCTCCCGCCTCATCTGCATCTCATGAGAACAGCTAAACCACATCAAACTGTGAAATTAACCCAAGAGAAGAGAAAAGGTGTTTGATTTGCTGAGGTCAGCAGACTCTGTGAGAGGGGCTGATGAATAGAGGCTTAAAGACAAATTTCTGCTCCTCCACAGAGGCAGGGCCCTGTAAAACAGTAAGCCCTAGTAAAGCTAGCCTCCCTGGGGAGTCCAGGATCTCAGAGCAGACTGGGCTAGCCGTATCAGAGTAACACACTGCTGTCAGCACAGAGAATATATCAATTTGACTGGATTCTCAAACTCTGAAACACACTTTACATCTCAGTCAAGTAGATCCATGATCAGTTTGTGTATGCCCAATAATCTGACCATTTTCTTGCTTTTGATGCTGTCAGAAAACAATACAATAACCAAATTGTGTAACAGAAAACTGTAGAATATAATACTCGCCTAAATTATCTGGTTCACAAGTGACATTTGATAAATTAAAAAAACATTTGCCAAGCAATTGTCTTAAATGGTTTAAATTTATAAATTGTAAAATACAGCATACATTTAAAGACAGCTCTGAAAACATAGGGGTGAGTGTGTCACCAGAGGAACTCTGCTAGCTCTTGTTGGCTTTAGCTAGCTGCGTTTGCTATTTATTGCAGCTCATGGCTCACTTAGCTGTGAAGCCAGTGATCCTATAGTCTGTCTGGACTGATAACTCGGATCACGGCGAAAGTCTCCATGGGAAACGGGGCCCAGCTCAACTGGATTTGACAGTCTGAGAGTGAAAGCAAACACCAAACTAAGACCATACGCAGCCTCCGAGAACACCAGCGGTCAGCTTGAAGACAGGGGACATGGTACCAAAGTGATTTTCAACAGCTTTGATACAGCCGTGGCAAAACCTGCATGCATCTATCCCTTTCTTCCTCCTTTCCCATTAAAGCAAACATGTGGAACTAATCAGACATTAAGGCAACATGCTGCAGAGAGGAAGTAGTCTGTCAAAACATCAGCCAGCTAACTGTGAACCCTTTGGAGTGAAAAGTCAAATAAATACAGAGGCGGGGGAAACCCCTTCATTCCCACCACTTTCTGTTCATCCATCAGTGGGTCGGACTAATTTTAGCATGTGCGTCCTCTGTTACTGTTTCAACATTACCAGACGAGGAATATACAGATGTTCAGCAGAAGGAAAAATCAATCACACTGAGGTAGAGTGCAGAGCAGCAGCATGGACAGAGTGGAGTTCATAACAACTGACCCCCTTCTGAATAAACTTTACTTGACTTTGTTTGGAGATAATCCTGCTGTCTTCAGTTTGGAATGCGGACAGATGCAGATTATATTATGCACGTTTGATTTATGTCCTGACAGCACTATTCAAGTCTCTAATTCAGGTTGTGGCCGACAATACACATAACCACTCATTTGTTTGTGAAATCTTGATATCGATTTGTAGATAATGACAACGCTGGCTAACTAGTCTTAATGGAAAGGAAATGGTAACCGGTAATGGAAACTACTTGAAAAATAGTAGGCACTCGGCAGGTGATTGGACAAACCACCTGTCTATCACCATCTATAACAAATAACTTAATAATCAACAGTAGTAGAGCACTACCACCAGCTAACCAGCTGATAAATCAGTCTCTTACCAAAGCCAGTCAAGAGAAGAGTGAAAAACTCTTATCCACCGAGAAATGCATTCAGTTCTGTTCTTTGCTCCTCTTTCTATTAAATAAATCCTCTTCAGTTCTGATAAAACTCAGTCATAAGTCAACCTCTTTGAGAGCAGCCATTGTTGTTTTCAAATGGCTGCTCCTCCCTCTAGTCATCACACTTAAGCCTCATCCGTAGCTGCCAGTAGTTCCTCAATGGCTGCTGACTGGTTTGGCCCGTGTGTGTTCGGCCACAAGCGAATTGCATGAAGCCTGGCAAGATGTATTCACAAGATCACATGATTACTTGATTGTGTTAATCCAGCTGCCTCACAGAGTAATGGGTTTCCTGTCTTTTTCTCATTTGTGATTCTGTGACTCAGCTGCTGTACCAATATCCTATTAGCATAACAAAGGTATCTACATATATACTATACTTTAGGTGACCATTCATGCTTAATATGAAAACTCTGTTAAGCAGTTAACAAGATATCTCATTGTGTGTATTTATGGTCCTACAGACAACACCAACATTATAATACTCCTCATTGATAATGGGGAAAAAGTGCACCACAATCAGCCCAACAATGATGCAGTATTTAAACAATTAAAAGGCTACACACAGTACATAATGTGAGTTAAGAAGAGGTGGTCAGTACCTTCTCATCATATACGATGCCTGGTCGGATCTCAGGGGCCTGGTAACCCGGTGTGCCTTCCACCCCCAATGCCCCCTCATGGAAGGATTGTCGAGAAATGCCATAGTCAGACAGTTTAATGTTGACTGGATCTTTTTCCTGGAAGACGACACAGCTGAGTTGAGTTATAGAAACAAATCTGCTTCCACATAGAAAATAGTCTTCGCTCATATGTTTCAATTTTCTATTACATTAACATTTTGGATGCCTGTCTTTGTCTTGATACAGGTTGATTGTGAAATAAGAAAAAATGAATGGCTTGTTTATAGTAATCGATGTACAGACCTCCAGAGACCACACCAGGATGTTGTCAGATTTGAGGTCACAGAAGATGATGCTCTTTCTGTGAAGGTATGCCCAGTGGGGCTAACTGCAGGGCGAAGCAGAGCGGACGGATGCTGATGCCCACCAGAGAGACGATGCAGGGATGCTGCAGAGAGTGTAACATACTGGCCTCCTGACGAAATTCAGAGAAGCTCCGACAAGCATCTGCCGATTGCAGATGTTTCACCATGGTGTCTGAGGCAGTGAACAAAAGAAGGATAAGCCATATCAAACTACAATGAATCTACTTTCTTTACCACTGTACATACACTTACCAGTACTATACATGCTCACACACATGTGTATACTACTCTCCATACTTATAATATACAGCTATCAGCCACAACATTAAAATCAATGACAGGTGAATAACATTGATAATCTTGTTATAATGCAATGTTCTGCCAGGAAAAATTGGGTCCTGGAATTCAGGTGGATGCTTCTTGACAGGCATCAACTACGCAAACAGTATGGTAGATCAAGTATACACTCCCATAGCAACAGCACTTTGCCGATTGCATTGGACCCCTAGCAGGGCAATCTGCCCTGCCACACTACAAAAAATGCTCAGGAATGGACCTAGATTCCAAATTCCCCAAAAAACCCTGTGGGACATTGCCCGACCAAGACAATTCACGGAGGCCCCACCATAGATGGAGCTTGGCTCTGACCCTTCAGGCATGGACACAGGACTTCTGGTGCTGTTCTGTGGTGTCCTGTAGTGTCTGGCACTAGAGGCACGTGGGTTGCAGGTTGGGGGCAAGGACATCCCAAGGATGCTTGTTCAGAATGGGATCTGAGGAATTTGGAGGCCAGACGGACACCTTAAGCTCTTTGTCACAGTCCTACAGACATTCCTGAGAAGTTTCTTCGGTATCAAGGTGCATTGCCTTGCTAGGGAGTCACAGCCATCTGAGAGTGCAGTTGCCATGAGGCAGTGTACTTGGTCTAAGGATTGTTTGGGTGGTGCATCTCAAAATGTAACTACGCACATGAATGCCTGAAGGTTCCCCAGCAAAACATTATGTTGTAACAACATGAACAATGTTGTCATCTTCACTGATCAACCACAATTTTAAAGTTGTGACTGATTAGTGTATGATACACACTTTATATTTGCCTTCTGTAACGCTAGCACATACTGTATATCTTACTATCTATTCTGTATATTAACACTATACAGATTTATAGTACATTACTTTTGCACTTTACTGCGTTTTTGGCACTTCTGGTTTGATGCTTAACTGCAAAAAGTTGTCTCAGTACTGTGTACAATGACAATAAATTTGAATATAATCTAATCTCCACTCAATCTGTATTCTCCTATTGGCATATATCAATTTGAGGTGGAAAATCTCAACAGACTCTCAACCACATTCCAAGGTTTTTGCAGTTCATTCACATCAGACCAGGGGCCATCTTTGAAGAGAGACTAGAGTTACCATCCCCAACACATGCATAGCCACCACCTATTAACATGTGACTGATGCTACATACAGGTCATTTTCAGACCAGATTTTCATTTTCAGATATTTCACACAGGTCAAATAATCTGGAGGAGAGAGAGTGATGGGCTGGGCTCTGTTGACGAGGCTCTTACTGCAATGATTAATGGTCAACTGTATTATTCACTATACCAAATACAGCAAACAACGACACATCAGACAATACAAACAGCATGAAGAAGGGTTCAGTAGGCAGGAAGAAAATGAACATTTACAACAAAGAACTACAATAAGAGGTTTATTAAGTCAGACAAAGGTGATTATATCTTTTAGAACAATTCCAACACTGATGTGAACCAGATGCCCACTTTTTAACAAGGTGCTATGTCCCCATGATAATTAAGGTTTGGATTTATTAGGCTTTCAGGCTGTTAGATAGAGATGATGAAAGCCTTTGTAAAGTGTCAGCCCGTATCTGGTATTAATAGTCGTCTCTAAAAAGGGGGATGCTAAGAGAAGCAACCAAATGCAATGATACAAAACATTTCAGACAAGAGCTTAGACAGCTGCATATCAATTAAATGAGAGAGTGTGTGAAGGTGAAAAAAGAGGTTTGCACAATGTGTGCGGTCCCGAAGCTACAACGCTAATTATCATTAACAAAGAGAGGCATACAAAACATTCAGCTGCAGATTTTAAATGGTGCTGACCATCTCTTTCTTTGATCAAAATGAAAAACGTCGCCAGCAGCACATCATATCAGCTGTAGCTAATTAAGGTCATTTCAATGATTTTGCGAGGTTTTGAGAAAAAAGGTAAGATGGAATAACTACGTTTAAAAAGATGCAGAGGTATTGTTCTAAAAACTGCGTTATATGTAGAGGAGTGTGTGGTTGTAGAAGGAAGTGGTATTTGTGAACGAGTAAAACTGATCATTCATTGGTTGAGGTGGTTGATGGACAGGTGTGCGGTAAAAGGAAGTTTTACCTGCTTTCTGTGGTTCTACATACTCGGTATAAAAATGTCTCAAGAAACCAATACTACAGTATTACAGAGGACATCACAGGGTTTGATAATCCTGACTTTGATTTTTACTGCAGCAGTTATCGCCTGTTGACCTCAAAACCTTTTATTCTAATTGTCAAAAGACACAAAAAAAGGGGCCATTCCACATCTTTCTTTATGTCCACGCCACATCAGACCAGGTCCAGGAAAACAATTTAAGGAGAGGGGGGAAAGAGCGATCGAGGAAGACAGCTGAGGTGTGAGGAGACACTGCAGAAAAAGTTCTCATCTTCAGTATTGACCAACCGAACCAGACATTTCTTTAAAAAGAGGACTGGCCTCGTACCTGTGTCACTGCTGATGGCCTGTTGTCGATGCCTCTTAAAGTGGAAGCGTTTGATGGCCACTGGCTGGTCACAATATCGGGCTCGGTAGATGACGGTCCCACTGCCACCCTGGCCGAGGATGTTACTGTCCTCCTCAGAGTACTCTAGCATGGCCCCATCCAAAAAGAGCCTAAGACACACACACACACACACACACACACACACACACACACACACACACACACACACACACACACACACACACACACACACACACACACACACACACACACACACACACACACACACACACACACAGAAGAACAATGAAGAGAACTGGAGTACCTGGGTTAGTGCTGAGTTAAGCGAGAGATAATGTAAGTACACAACACACCAAAATCTATGCTGTATACTGTATTGACAAGAACATAGATAACACATTTGTTTTTGGTTTTTTTAAGTGAACACAGAAATGTTACATAATATATATTCAAAGTGGATCAACTGTTGGTTTGTTTACATTGAACAACAATCAAGTTAATTCAGGTCCCCCTCCCAAAAATAAAAACAGTCAGCTTCAGCCCATTCAGAATCTGCTGCTCAGACCTGAACAAGATGAAGAAAAATGAAGATATCACCTGATCTCAGGTATCTTAACTGGTTTCTGTTGTGTCATAGAATAGAGTTTGCAGTATACATGTCAATGATGCAGGAAGACAATTTACATACATGTCAGACTTTCTTTTATTATTGACCCCCTCTCACCACTCAGGTCATCGATTGGCAGACGCTTCCGAAAGTTAAGTTACTTTGTACCAGAGAGCTGGAAAAGATATCCACAACATAGAACTCCATGTTCCTTCACCTGACTCTGACTGCCTTCCAAGCCAGGTTAAAAACTTTTATGTTCTTTACTGTGTTCTAATTGCATTAATTTCTTTCTTGAAGTTTTCAAATAATTAATGTATGTCTTAAAGTTCTGGATCTCCAAAGGGATACTGATAGCAAAAAATGCGCTATTAACAGCTGAACTCAATTAAGATTAGTGTTAGTTTAGTTCAGTCTGATCAGCACATCTTTCAAAATCCTTACATCTGACAACCGCCACAAAGATTCAGATTTGCTAGAATCCTAACATCAGCGTTGATGATGATTAGGGGTCACATGTGATAAACAAAGCCTCTCTTCCATACAGGCTGACAATATGGCTGTATTCATCTATTCATGCCCCTCCCCTCTGTCATCCTCTTCTCACACGCCTTTCATGTGCTGCTTTAACCACAGAGACATGATTGAAAAAAAAAAAGCTCAGGCCCTCCAGTGTGAATGGTGGCATACTTTAAAGGCCCAACATCTGGATGTAAATCTGCAGGAACAATACTGCGACGGTTTGAGCTTATATTTGCTTTTAATTCACAGATTTTTCAAATTAGTTGAATCTTCCAAGGGACCAGGGTAGCGATGTCCCAAACAGATCTTCAGTCATGCTTCAAAAATGATCAAACTATATTTTAATCACACTCACGTCACGTTGCCAAAAAATGACAAGGCAAAAGTTTTTATTTATTTTTAAGTTGCAGTTGTTACGTCCATACTTTTATATTAAGTTCCATTTCTGTGCATGATTTTATTTATTCATGATTTTGTTTTTAGACCCCATGTATGATTGTTCTACTTCCTGCCTCAATTGTGACACATTACCCCAAACAACCTGCACCTGTAGAACTATGCGTGATTGATAGACATTGTGGCCAGTCATATTAGAGACGAGAGCGTAGCTGCTGACCAATCAGCAGCTGAGGGGAGAGTCAAAAGAGCCAAACAGAACAAAAAAAGATGATTTTCAGGTGGAAAGGGAAGGCAGGAGAGGAGCTGGACACGAGGATGGCTGGGGATACGAGACTACTGTGGTGTCCTGGGGTGCGGACATCAAAGCGAATAACGCCAGCAGACTGAATAAACTCATCAAGAAGGCAGGGTCTGTACTTGGCTCTAGGCTTCTCAACCCTGGAGGAGGTGGCAGAGGACAGGATGCTGGCAAAACTGCTGGCAATCATGGACAATGCCTCTCACCCACTCCACAAAACTCTGGACAAGCTTTAGAGCAGCTTCAGCAACAGACTCATTCAACCCCAAAGCCTAAAGGAACGGCACAGGAAATCGTTCCTTCCTGGTGCCATCAGACTCTATAATGCTCACTCCACAACACACAAAAAAAGCGCTTTAAATTATTATTACTGTACACACTGCACCTTATCCTCTCGCACATTATGGACCACTTACCTTTTCTCTTCTATTTTATTTTCCATCCTTCCATCATTCAACCCTAACCCCTCTAACTAACTAAGCCGGATGCAGGAGACACTGGGACAGAGAGCAACAAGAGGAGAGTTGAGGAGAGGGAACACAGGACACAGGATTGGGAGCCATGGTTGAAACTTTACCACGGAGATGAAGCAGTTGCAGCCCAGAATTTAGATGCCCACCAACCTCTGGGAAAACCCAGAATGTTTGGCGCAATGTAGGTGCAGCGTCAGATTAAAGAGTGCTGCCAGGCAGTGTGAGTGCACTTTGAGAAAAGTGGTAAACAGAGGGCTGTGTTAACTGAATGGAAATGCTTGCATTGTACTGGTGGCGTTTTTCCTGTGTTCACAGGTATCTGCTCCTGTCATGTGTGTGTGTGGGGCCTGGTGTTGCTGGGAGAGAGCCAGCTCGTGGTTAGTATGAGGGACCAGCAGACTTTCGGCTTCTCCTCGGCCTCCATTCTTTTATTGTATCTCTTTTAGCCCATGCATTTAAACAACATTTGGGACTTTTTAATTATTTTAAATTGTCTTAATGTGGTTTTATTTGTGGCCTGAACTCAGGTGTTGTACCACCCACCAAAACTGTTGAATAAACCCCTTTGTATCCGCCCAGTAATGTTGTCAAGTCCTTGGTCATCCACACAGTGCTTGCAAACCCGATATATAATAATCCAGAATCTACAAATTACAATAGACCATTATTTCACAGCTTGCCACATACACACCCTACTGCTGTTCCAGATAATATATATGGGTGTGTACTAAAAAGATGTTCCAGTCAGCTAGCTAGCTTATGTAATTCCTGACATCTTTAATATCTGACTCACACACAAGATTGAATGCCTTGTTTCCTTGCCCTGGGTGTTAATTCCTCGAGAAGGTCTGGCTCTACACCCCACTCTCTCCTCCAGAGCTGGCCTGAGCAGTGGCTGTGCACACCGCTCCGCTGGGCTCACCCCAAATAACACTAAGCAAATTTCCACTAACATAATTTGATACACTAATTTTCATACCATCTTAAATTTTCAGCATCTAACATTCACTCCTTAAGAAAGGCTAACAACAGCAAAAAGACACCTTACATTCATATCCAACTGACTAAATGAAGAGAAACTTCATTAGTCAGGCCCACAAATAACCAACACCAACCAACGCTTCCACAACTTTCAGTTTTTTAAAATACAATGATCCATTAAATGGTGATGGGTTACCGTGTTGGGAAGTCGGTCATGAAGAGTTCTGGGACAAGCTCTTGGAGGTTGACTGGCTGGTCAGTATGCTGAGGACAGATGATATACTCCTTCTCCACTGCAGCCAGCACACAGTCCTCCATGTTGAAGTAATGTACTCCTGCAGACCCTCCTCCTCCTCCTCCTCCTCCTCCTCCTCCATCATCATCTTCTCCACTTCCTCCTCTCTCTTCCAACTGGCTGGGCTGGCTGGCTGGTGACTTGGTCTGCTTCTTCTGGCCAAGTGAGGCACAGATGGGACAGGGGGCATACTGCTCTATGAGGAGGCTCCCATCACTCTCACTAGCTGTCAAAGCTACAACAGAGATAAAAGGTATGTAAACCTTCTGTTGCTTATTGCAGAGCTGGAAACTAAATTTGTTGCACATCATAATGGTACAAAGAGTTGGGCCAGTCACATTAGACAGATTAGTACTCAAATGTGATGGACTTTTTCAGGTTATATTATCAATTATATTTGAAGGTGTCATCTTTTATTAATTACAGCAATGGGTGATGTTCATACCAAAAGAAGGAATACCATTAGTTTGACATTAGTAGGTATCTATGTATAGATATGTTCCTACAGTGAAACAAAAAAAAATACAGCAGCAATGACCTGTAATGAAGCTCCACTGTAATGAAGTGGAGAGACAGAGAAAGGATAAAAAGTATCTTGACTCGAAACATCACAAACTTGCATCGCTATCTGTGTACATACATACATACATACATACATACATACATACATACATGCACAATGAAAAAAAAAAAGTGCACTAACCAGGGAACCATTGCTCAATCAGAGAATTGACGTGGTCTGTGATAAAGGCCATGGCAGAGAAATCTCTCATCTCTGACTGGCAGATGATCTTGATGCCTCCGCTCTTCTTCCTCTTCCAGTTGACAATTGATGACTCCACGCTGCAGAGACACAAACACACGTCATCACCTGATTTCACTGGAAGTTTCATCCACTTTTCAACACCTCACCTATCAGCCTGTACACAGCAGCGAATGTGGGGCAAGCAAGAGCAGCAGGAACAAGTATCTATTTGACTTCCCTTTGATTAGTTGCAATTATTTTAGATTTTTCAGATTTCAAAGATGATTAATCATTATTGTGTTACAGAATTCTCTCATATCATACATTACATGTCATGGTAAATCAAAGCACTGAGACTGCTGTGATATATAAATGTAATATATATTAAATATCAGGCGACTTAAGACACTGAGACACACAGTAATATGTTCGGTGCAAATTTTGAACAAAGATTATTTGTTCTGATGGTTTAAAACGACAACATTTTTAAGAAATCCCCTGTGATGTTCCAGTTGATCTGTAGAAGTTTTGACCTTCCCCACTTCCGGTGTGTTCCAGTATATCCCTTTAAAGTTGACTGAATACTTCCTCCATCCTACTGTTTGCCTTCACAGGCTTTTCACTCAGGTCTACTTATCCCGATTCAGAAGTGGCTCTGAATCTAACTGAAGCTCTATTCCATTCTCACACTCTTTATTTCCTCACTAAAGCATTTGTATTATTTCATTATTGGCCTTCTAAGCCCCAGCTCTGACCTGAGGTAACCTCCATCAAAAGTGACCAGCAGCCCCTCCTTCCAGTAGATGGTCTTGCTGCGTCGGACTCTGAAGGTGCTGCAGCGGTTCCTCTGCTGGGATCCAGCAAAGCTGTAGATCACAGAGTTCCTGCTGCTCTGGCTCCTGGTGTTTTTTTTAGGCTCAAATGACTGCACAAACACAACATTTCAGGCCAGGAATGTAAAAAGCTGAAAGAATACAAGTGCAACAGGTGAATGCTGACAATCTGCTGATTTCACTACCTGTAGGTCCATCATTGTTAGACTGATGAGCATCCTGGCGATGAAGCGCTCCCAAAACCCAGCAGGAACGAAGCTCATCTTTATAAGGCGCTGCAAGGTGTTGTTGGTCTGCTGGCGGAAGCCATGTATGTCCATGGCTGGCTTGTGGGGAAGAAGGTGGGGCAGCAAATAGCTACAACAATAGGAAATGATACAATGAACAACACATTTTAAACTAGAAAATGAAGAAACTGCAGCGATGATGGCTGCTTGGTGCTACTGCCAGGATGTTTTTGTTTCAAGTTTTCACATTTGCTATGCTGCTCAGCCGGCTCTGGAGACGAGAGTCTGGTGCAGAGCCAGACCTTCTGGTCTGATGTGATGTGACACCCAGAGTCTCATAAAATTCTGCTCTGTTTACAGTAGGGGTGGGTATTGGCAAGAACCTCACGTTACGATACGTATCACGATACTTTGGTCACAATACGATACGTATCACGATATTGCGATATAAATAAAGATGAAAACACAAGTACCTGTATATGTAC
>CAEMYA010000013.1:9772536-9811258 GCA_903131615.1 Diplodus sargus | reverse complement strand
ACGGAGAGCTCAAACATTCTTTTTTTTTTTAACTTTGGGGATAAAAATGTGGATTTGTGTGTGTTCTGAAAAAAAGAAAAGAGAAAAAAAAAACACAGCTGGCTGCGGCGAACGTTGAAACCTACTCAACTTCTGAGGAATGAAGTCACACTGTTGTGGCCAATTACATAAGCTGGCGATCACTCTCAGCATAATTGACTACAGCCATAGTGGAATATAAACGTTATCTGTCATGTGTATTCACTCAGTTTGGCATTGTGCACTAGTCAAAAGACATCAGTGGATGCCGATGATCACTGCAGGACCGGCATGCCTAACCTACTGTGGCATGACCAGAGGTCAGATGCAGAAGTAGAACAGGTAAGCTGCTAGGCATGCTATTTAGCATGGATTAATGCTACAGAGGTAACACAACGGACATCTCTCTAAGTAGTACTGTGTTTCACTTATGATCACTCAGTTTGGTCTTGTTCCCCAGTTTAAAACACATGGTAATTGTCTGCCTCGCATCCTGATGTATTTTCAATCTGTCAGTAAGGACAAACGATCACTAGTAGCACCAGCATGCTAGTAGCATAACGACATAGCAGTTTGGCCTTTCAGCAAACTGATCAGCGTGGGTTCCCAAAACATCACATACACTCTGCCTGTAGTGACAGGCAACCAAATAAAATGATACCTTGAGTGAGCTTGTGTATTTCTCTGGTTTAAACTTTGGTGGAGTGATTTAGAATAATGTAAGGACACAGTTGAACAAAGTACATCACAAATGGCTAGTCATTTTTAGACATTTTAATGCAGTCTTACATACTACGTCTTCAAGTGGCAGCTCAAGTTTGGTTACCTGTTTATACAGAGGTACTTGTTAGGTATGTAGCATAATGTGTAGTGTAATCAAACACAATTTAATAGCAAAACTTAACCGAAAATCTGTATTTTTATCAATTTAGTATCAACTAGTATATATACAATATTTTACCTGTTGTTGGCTACAGGGAGAGCAATCTCAAACTTGGCAAGAAACTGGAAATACTGTTCCTCTGTATGCTGGGTGAAACCTGTTCCCACCAATAGCATCTGTACAACAGACATCATCATAGACATCACCACTGGAAGTCAGTATCACAATTAACAAAGGTCAGAGAACCATTCTTTTTTTCTCTGAAATGTCAGCTTACCCTGAAGTCCTCCACTCGGATCACTCCATTCCTGGCCACAGACTGAGACGACTTGAGGTGCATGATCCTTTCCAGACACTCTGACAGCCAAACAGGACACAGGAAATACAGAGTACACAGGCCGTGGCTGGTGTCAGAGAAGTGCAGCAGGTTCCCCGTCTCTATCAAGAAGCTGATGGCTAAAGGTGGTTGGAAAAAAAACAGAGGAAAGTCATTAAATATTCACAAATGTGACTCCAAGTTCTTCGAAAGATGTCTTAAAAAAAGGTGTGTGGTCTTGTCTGGCTTGCTCACATTACCCAACTATTCTTTTTTTTTTTTAGAGAGGGAGGGTGTGAGTAATTTCTGAGAGCTGTGTGCAGTCACAGAGGCTAAGTAAGCTACTGGATGGTTAGTAAGTCCCTACAAGTTGTAGGGCTTCCTGCTTGTCTAATCACAATGTCTCAGTTTCTGTGTTTACATGTGCCAAATACAAAAGATGAGACATGAGGTTGAGGAGGATGTGGAGTTGTTTAAAGCACCTATAACAGAGATGACCCTTGAGTAATGACAGTACTGTAATTCATTTCTTTTGCTGCTGGATGGTGATTATGTGCCTGGGTGTAGTGCCTCCTCTCCTCGTATGTCTCCAGGATTCTGTTCCTGACCAACCAGTGACAAGCTCATTCAAATAAACTTTGCACTATTTTGTACATGAAAACGTATTTTGACAAGTCAAACTAATTACTGTCACATTGAATGTGTTGGCTGAATAAGTTTCAGTACCGGTCTGCAGGTCCTCATAGTCTCTGATATCACTTCCAGGGTTCTGTTCAACGATGCAGTCCAGCTGGGTATCAGTTAGGTACTGGACCTCTCCCTCACCATCTCGCCTCTGCTTCTCTGCTATCACTGCTTCCTGAAGTGTCAGGTAGCTCCTGGGGATCTGACAGAGGAGACAAAGGTCAACATCTGTCTGCACTTCAGAATAACATCAGGAAGATTGCTTGATCATTTTGATAAGTTTATGGTCTAATCTAATGGAGCCTTTTTTGATAGTTATATATAAAATAGTTCCAGGAACTGGCCTTAGAAACTGTTGTTAAAGTATCTTCAGTGTCTTTGTGCCTTTCAGCTACACCTCACAGCCACAACAATAAGACATCACTTGTTGTGATTGTGCTGTTTTTTGGTATTTACTGTTGTGTGCCAATGAGTGTAGAGGTGAAGAGGGAGATTTAAACTGGTATTATGTATTAAGCTCTATTATACAGTACAATGATGCAATAAATCTGATTCCACACTAATGAATCAAATATAACTAACTCAGATATAACAACTGGGATGTATGCAAGTACTGCTGTACGTTTTCAGAAGTTTTTCTCTGTTGCTCCAAACAGTGACACACAGTGTAGAGCATCACTCACCAGTCTGCCCAGCAGCTTACTGCCAAAGGCTGAGCTTTTGCTGTCTTTCATCGAGAGAGCCACCTGGTAGATCAGCTTCTTTAGACCATCGACACCCTCCAGAGTCTTACAAGACACTTCACTGAACACCAAGACACACACACACACGCATACATGAACACGGACTATACAGACAGATTTTTTTGTCAGGCTGATAATAGTGACAAAACTGGCATGAAGCTTACACAAATGGTGCAGCAGTACAAATAAACAAGCAATAAATGCAAGATGTGTGCTTACTGCAGGTGTTTCCAGGTGATGTCAGGGTAGCCGCTGGCTCGAGCCCCTGACGGGGATCGGCAAAGAGCCAGAACATAAGCTCTGAGTGTGGCCAGTCTCTCAGTGCGAAACCTGGTATCAATGAGATCCAAATGTGTTCCCACCACCACCACTGCTGAGTTGGGTGCCCGTGCCTAAAAGCCACAACGCACAACACACGGCATTTAACAACTATAACCAACATGTTATAACCCACATTATATATAAGTGGTTACATGTTTCAATCAGTGCCTTAAAGTGTTAAGCATTAGTGCTTACAGAGAAATTCAAAACAGGAGCTGATACCTGACACTGCACATTTCATGACCATGAGCCTGAAACCTTGATGATGGAATTTTTAGCAATCTAAACTTTTTCAACCACTGTTTTGTAAAAGCTATTACTTATATTTGCTGTAAGCATTTCATACTCTTTTCATTTACTGCGCCTTTGAGTTAGTGTAATGAAAGTTTATTGCACTGCACTCCGATAATCTGGATAACCTTGGAAGAGACAGTTGAAGGAGGAATAGAGGGACAGTGGCAGATAAAGTGGAGGTGAGGCATAGGGGTATTTTGGAGAGGGAACTCGTGAAGCAGGACTCCGTGTAGTTGATAACAGCCCAATTATGTTCATAGCTGTAATTAATCACATTTAACTATATGTTTTGGTTTCCCTAACACTGAAAAGCAGCTGGATCATGTTCTCAGCAGGTCTACTAAAGTGTGTGCGTGAGTGTGTGTGCATGAGAGCTAAGTTGCACCTCTATGTTGAGCAGCCATGTCTGCAGGTTGGCCACAGCTTCCTCTCCCAGAGCCAGATTCCAGATCAGCATGTACAGGGCTTTATCAGTGAAGAAACACTGGTTCACTGTAGACATGCTGGCTTGACCACCGATGTCCCACACGTTGAAAATCACCGAGTTCTTCTGTGGGTAACAAGACGACAACCGAGTTAACTCTAAACAGGGCGCTGATGAGTGAGAAAAAAATGTCTTGAGAAGGTATCTTGAATGTGAAACTATACGAAGGGAGTTACACCGGTAGAGGGAAAAGGTAAGCCTTGACAGATTCCATCAAAACTAAATACAAACTTATAGGACCACCTGTTCCTGCTCCAGCGTCTCTATCAAAAAGAACGGCTATAAAGGAGAGCATGGCCGCACACTTGGCCAATGGACAGGCTGGAGCTCCACATTTTTATTACCTCTATCAAAACATGTCAATCATCACAGCTTTGTAGCCAGCTGTGATGACTGGCACATTTCGATGGCGACCGTTCAAGCTGAATTTTATAGTTGTGTTCCCAGAAACAAAAGTTTGTTATTTCAATTATCATCTACTTTTTTATTACCCGAATTATGTTTTTGATACAATATCTAAAGGTAACTGTTAAATAATGTGTCTTCTTAATGATTATAAAGGGTATAAATGTCCATCAAGTTACCAACTTATACAAGTACATTTACTCAGGATGTTAATTAACATGTTAACACGAGAGCAATATGCGCATCCCCAATGCACTGGACAGGACTGTGAAGCAAGGTACTCGAAAACTGTGAAACAATTTAAGCTGGTGCAATTTATGCTTCAGACAAATACGTATAAGGTTAAGTAGAAAAGAAACACATAAAAATAAGATATTTACTGCTGCTCCAGTGGACAGTCCAGATCAGAGCTGGTCCTTCTAACCAGTTTGTTCACTCTCTTCCTGTCCCTGTCCACGCTGCTACCTCCCCAGCTGTCCACTACATATAGAAGCGCTGATGCCACCACAGTGTCATAAAATGTTCAAAGTAATGTCCTCTGCATCCCAAAGGACCTCAGTCTACTCAGCAGATGGAGGCAACTTTGGCCCTTCTTGTACAGTGAAGTGTTGGTATCCGTGTTGTCAGTCCAGTCCAGTTTATTCTGAACCTGAACACCCAAGTATTTCTGTCTTCCCACTACCTCTAGGTCCAAACCCTGGATGTTCACTGGTGTGATCTGTGGTGTCTTCCTCTGGAAGTTGATCATCATCTCCTTTGTTTTACTGCTGTTTATATGCAGGTGGCTACATTCACACCAGTTAACAAAGTCGTTGATGACCCCCCTATATTCCTGTTCATTCCCCTCAGACCCACATCCAACAGAGGCTATATCATCGGGAACTTTTGGAGGTGACAATTCACAGTGTGAAGTCCGATATGTAGAAGGTGAAAAGAAGGGGAGAGATCATCGTACCCTGCGGGGCCACCATGCTGCACACTACCACATCTGAGACACACTCCTTGAGTCATGAACCATATGAAACCATTTCATTGGGCTCTAAATGAGGTTGGCTTCCCAGTAACGGCTGGCTGACTCTCATGTCCTCTCAGATGTGAGTCAGAAGACCCTTTCAGACATGCACCCTGTTATGTATATATCATGGCAATTTACAAGGTGCCAGAGGGCGGGAAAGAAAGAAAAAGAGAAAAAAAAACTACATTTCACTTGTTGTGTGTATTCTCTTCAAGTCTGTGACATATTCTACACATACAGACATAAACAAATTGTAGTGGAATGCTGGTACGATGGTCAATATGACTCTTTAGATCATTTTCAGGTCTATTTCTACCAAGAAATGTTTTATTATATGTTGCGTCACTGGTTATCTTTTAGGCCGTCAGCCTGTTGAATCAGGCGTGAGCATGTTGCTCTGCAAATGTGGAATCTCCCAGTCTGGTGCATAATGTTGCAATATTGAGAGACAGTCAAGTGGAACTGTGGACGTTAAGCCTCATTTGACACCAAATAAATAATGGGTAGGAGGTATGGTGCTGTTACTTTTACATTTGCTTTTTGCATTTATACTGTACTAGGAATAGCTTTGTTGTTATACAATGCCATGTCGCTCAGGGATGTTGCTGCTGTGTGTATATTTACTTGATAGACACGCCCTTAAGATAAAGATATAGTTATGTGCAAAAGAACTGGTCAAACTACAGGATGTGTGCACACTAGATACTTCCGTTGACTGAGTGAGCCAAATTCCGGTTTAGCGCCTGGCTAACTTGAATGGGGATAAAATACTTGCAATTGTAATTTTATTGGACTGAATATCTCCAGTTATGACAGTGAAGTCATATCGCAGTGTTTGTGATGCTCAAATAATTTATCCACCATTTTACAGACGCTTCTTTTACAATGATTTTTTTTGTTTTTGGGGGGGGGGGCGCATCACGTGATGTAATTACAAAGATAAAGACCACTACAAAAACTAGCTTCAAAGCCTGCCGTTCTTCCTGAGGGCTTGTTAGCACCCAGCAGTGAACTTGCCAACACCATATACAGACCGTTATAAAGTTAGTGGCCTGCTGTGAGAGGCTGTGCGGCTGAGGTTAATGTGGATCATATTCCTTCTTTAACATGGGAGGTGGTGACATCTTTGGCTTAGAAGTGGTACTTGTGGTGATATTTATGGTAGTAGTGCCTTTTACTGGAGGCTAAAAACGGTGAGCTGTGCTAGCTTAGGGATTGTGAGCTGACCAATCACAGTAGACCGGCCTTTTTTACAGGAGGGGGGCCTTAAAGAGACAGGAGCTGAAACAGAGCGTGTCAGACAGAGGATGACTACAGTGCTGCAGCGCTCGACAGTATGAGGAAACTGATGTGCTTCTTGAGCATAGAGCATGTAAACCTATTCTAGCCAAAATATGAACCTGAGAAATGAGCATAATATGTGTCTCTCGAACTTCGTCGTGTTAATCTGACTACAATTTAACATGTCGTTCTGATGTACTGACTGATCTTAGTTAGTTGGCCCTTTAACATTTCTGACATTTCTGTCAACAAGTCTGACCTGGAAGCTGTCAGATGAATGTAAAGGCTAGGTAAAGTAAAACAAAGAGGGAGAGAGCAGGACAGTTTTTTTTTTTCCTGTGAAATTAATGACTTTAATTAATCTAATATCTCAATCATCATCTCTTATATACAGTATCAGACTAATAAACTAGGAAACACGTTGACAGACACGATTCTAAATTCTTGAGGATGGACTCAACAAACAAAAAAAAACTGCCTCATAAAACTACCGTAACAGTTTGAATAACAGTCTCTCATGATGTTTTTTTATGTTTATTTATGTCAAATGCATGGATAAATGAACATCCATTACATCCATTTACATATAGCGTGTGAGCAAAGGGCAGCCTATCCCTCACTACTCGTGTAGTGTCAGACATAAAACAGGCAGCAGAATTCACTCTCTAATAACGTTAAATGATGAATCTGGTGCGTGAATGTATTCATGGATTCACTGTAAGATGCATGAATGAATGTCCCACGTGCTCGCAGTGCTCATTAATTCAGGCTTTAATGGCGTGTAAAAGAAATTCCATGTAATCACACACATGAAATTGTGTTAGTTTTCGCTATTGGCTGATCACACTGAAAGCTGCCCAGCGTAAACTTTGAGTGGTTGAACCTCGGCCTGTTTACATAAAAGGATTATGTTCTTTGGCTTATGAACTCGTTGACTCTGTAACAGAGGCATGCGAGACCTGGGGGGGTGGGAGTATCGAGCCAAGGTATGAAGACAGTGATGAAGAAATAGACTAGACTTGGGCTTGAGACTTGTTAATCAAGTGATTTCTGAGAGTAGTTCTCAACTACATTAATGTTTTAATTTGCTAGCTATGCGTCCTTCCTGCTCCATCCTAATTTGACCCCTTGACCATGTCAACAGGGTGCTCTCTGCAGGTCTGAATGCAAATGCAACCCTTCCTTCACATTTGTTTCTTGTAATTTAATTCTGTCTGATCAAGCAGATGCCCCTTCTTGCCTTTGTTTCTATTTGCATTCAAACTGATCTACACAAACAAGGAATGCAGTTTGTATCAAAAAGAAAGGAGAGTTTTTCAGTACTGAGAGCTGCTAATATACAGGACCTGCTCTACAGTGTTTAAGTAATGGGTTTGTTGAGCATTCAACGAGACGACGTCACTAAAGCGACTGCTGGCTGTGTAGTCTTTATAATTATGTACTTTCACAGTCTTATATTTTATTAGTTTTATGACAAACTACGACTCTGTCAAGTTGAAAAATTAATAAGTAATTCATGGCACAATTCAAGTGGGATCAAAAAATGATTTGTCTCTCTCCATTCATACATACTATACATATTTTTTTCCAACAGGGCAAACTTCGACAATCAGTGGTTTGATTGACCGACAGACAGACCAACCTGCTGCTGGCATGGCTCAAAGTCACTATGACAGGATTTTTACCAATATTCAAAAGGGAATGACCTATTGTGCTTTTCATTGGAAATGCTCTCAGCATTGAGCAGTCTGTTACATTTCTGAACAAGAAATACACAGAAATCAAGAAGCTAATCAGAGTAAGCACCAATATCGGACTGTTATTACTAGATTTTAATCTCAGTTCTAAAGTTCCCCTTTGGTAAAAAAAAAAAAAAAAAAACATCTGTTAGGGTTTAAATAATACAGACCGTGTAGTGTGTGTCTGTGTGTCTGTGTGTCTGTCTGTCTGTCTGTCTGTGTGTCTGTGTGTCTGTGTGTGTGTGTGTGTGTGTGTGTGTGTGCACGCACTGAATGTAGAGAAAAAGCATGTTGTGCTGTTTGTGTTTTTCTCACGCAGTTTTTGCCTCCGTTGGGTTTGTCCAGCTCCCAGGTAGAGGTGGAGATGCTGTGTTCTGTTAGTTGGAAGGGGGATGCCCTGCCTGTCCGTAGAATCTCCAGAAGCGTGGTCTTACCCTGCCTTGCTGGACCAATCACAAGCATCTTCAGCAGTCTAAAAGGCTCTGCCTTTCGAAGGTGTGCTCGGAGGAAAGCCAGGACAGAAGCAGGACCTGAACAAATCAGAGAGATAAAGATTTGTTTTTCAGGGTGTTGTAAATGACATTACAACGAAACTGTACAAACGGATATTTAATTTCCACTCCTTTACATTTATCTAACATGAAATGGGTGTCTAGTCAGATGAGCTGACAGGCTGAAACGACTGGACATCTGAGCAAACTGTGATCACATGCAGCAAAGATCTGCGCAAAGTCATCACATTGCGTATCCTCTTTCAGCCAGCTGCCACGAATCTTCACTGGTATTAGTGAGGACTCTGATGAGAGAGTGCTGCAATCCATCATCACAGATGAATTAAAGTCTGTAGTGGCTTGGTTTGATGCTGGTGAGCTCAGTACCCAGAGAGAGCTCGTCTCTCGGCATATTAGTGGGGACCTTCCAGAAATGGCCTCCACCTTTGACCTCATCTTGGAAAACGTTTCGCTGATACACTTGAGCTTTGGAAAATAATTCACAGAGGTTTTTGAGATGAAGCAGGTGGCTCAGCAGGAGGCTGAGGCCCCATTAAATCACAGATAAGGCAGAGCAACAGAAGCTGGCGACCATCATCTTAGCAGAGAGGGATTCAGAGATTGCCTCCAACTCCCTGATGGAGACTGGTGACAGTCTGGTAAAACTACTAAGCTGGAGGAAGCAGAGGACATCGCTTTCCAGCTCTCCCGCAACGTCACTTACCTGCCCTCAGGACAGGCACATTGCTCCAGTTGTCCCAGTGGTAACAACATCTCACCTCACGTCCACCCCACTCTCTCTGTCACGAGGCCGTGGAAGGGGAGCCTGGAGGATTCAATGAGGGCTCCCAACTTCACACACATTCCTCCCACTTAAAAGATAATAAATCATGGACGATGAATGCCATTAATCTGTTAATGTTGTGCTGGAAAGTTTCATTAAATTGCGTAACTGCTTGTATTTAAATCTGCAATGAAAGGCTCTCACTGACAAAACTGACCAGAGATGATTTATTCATGTGACTTAACTCCTCTGTGTGTTCTGATCTGGTAGAGGCATTAAATGTCTGGAATATTTCTGCTTCCAGTTAATTATTTCTTCATGAATAATAGTGGTAAACCCAAACAACTGGAATGTGTCTGTTGGAGGACAGGCCTTCATTCTTTACGGTCGTCCCTGTGTGTGTAGCTTGCGTGGAGAAAATTTAAAAGCCCCATGATGCAGACGAGGCTAAACTTAATACAGTTGTCTTTCTAATAAAGGAGGAGGAAAAAACACAATAAGCTCCATGTTCCATGAGCAGTAAGATTATTATCCAGACTTTCTATAAAACATCCGTCAGTGTTTACAGAGCCACTGCCTGCTTCAACTTAGTCTTTGAGGCAGAAGTTTTTTTCCCGTGCAATGAGGGATGATGAGCAACATCTGAGACATGCTCACTGTCAGTTAGATCTCCAAACAAAGAGGTTTAGTTATTCTGGATGAACTGCTTTGAGTGGCTGCCTATGTTCCTTCACCAGTTTCTTACTTTATGTCTTGTTTTCCGAGAAACCACCATGTTCCCAGATCTTAACCCAGGTTATGAACTTGGTGACGTGATAACTCACACCATGATGGCACTGAACTACTTAAATTCAAACCAGATTTCTGACCATGTAAAAACCATAGTTTTCCTCTGAAGGAGGTGTTCACATTTGTATCCATCTAAAAGCCATGCTTTCTTTTGAAAGTGTCCTTAAAGACATTTAGACAGCACCTTCTTTTCTCACTTCCTGGGGAACATTGGCAATGTTGAGGTCTTCAATGTCCAGCTGCCACAGGTTGGAGAGTTGTCCGAGCTCTGCTGGAAGGTCCCGAATCCCAGGATTACTGTTACCAGAGCGGATGAGACAACATGAGTCAGCAGTTCGTATTAAAGAAAAAAAGCCATTCAGAGATACCCACCATCCAAATGTCAGTTTTAAGTAACGTAATAAGTTTGACGGTTCAGTTTGACGGATGGAACTATTGGCAAACGGGGTCCCTCCACCCCATTTTAAACGTCTCCTCCAGACATGTCGGAAATGGTAAACTATGGATGAATTGTGTATTGCTGATATAAAATGTATGATTAAATTTGTCCTCTGTGTGTTTTGTCTCTATTTTGGCTAATACATTAAACAAAAAATACAAGTGTAAGGAGCAATTGTAAAAAAAAGTGTTCCAAAAATAAAATTCACTATTTCACTATTTTATTTTTCAATGTCAAATTTCTTGTCTTCCAAACTGTTGTTGGTGTCACAAATCACGCTTGCATGTCCGCCTCTGAAAAGCAGATTCATAGTGAACACAGAGAAACCTGAATGTGAAGACAGCCTTCTAATATCAAACTTTTCACACACGTCAATCTACATGTTGAAGCTTATTCAACTGTTGAAACAAGAATAGAAACACATTTTTGACTGAAGTCAGATGGATATGTTGCGAAAGTCATCTTTTGGCAGCAATAGGACATTGTGAATCCATGACTTCCTAAACTATTCAATCATTCTGGGTGGTGTTTGTTTCTTGTATAAAACAGCTGCAAACAGCTGTAGCAGGAGGACAGACCTCATAACAAGCAGTGGTTTCCCAGGAAGAAAGGTTTTTGGGGATTGAGAAGGCTTTTTTTTTTTTACTTAACCCTTTGAACGCCACAATAGAATTAGTCTGCCACTGCCTACATTGTTTTATTCACATTATTCATTCAGATGCAATACAGTATATGGGAATACAGGCTTTACAAACAGTAGAAGAGCTGAAAATAAGCAGCAAATTGGCAATTCTAAATAAAAATTGTGTTTATTTCAACATGTACTTCATTGAGGCTAAAAAAATTGCATTTAATCTGGTTCTTGTGGAACAGACAGTGCTGACATGCTGCCTGCCAGCTCTGAGAGTACAGGAGCGCTGCTGGATATGGCCCCCAGTGTTGGTTACAGAGAATATTGGCTAGTGTATAAAAAAATGATAATTCGTTCAGTAACTGTAATGTTTTTACATCTTTATCTTGAGCGCTGACAGAGACGAGAGTGCCCCATGCAGAGAAATCCATCTGACTCTAGAGCTTCTGCAACTCTGAGACATTATCTGTCAATGAATGAAGAGCTGGAAAACCAGAGATCAGGGGATTTCTGTGTAACATTCACTGCATTGACATATCATCGGTGTGGCAGAGCGACGGCTGTGTGCAAGTGAAGGTTGGCAGACGCGCAGAGGAACTCACTTAGAGAGGTAGAGCTCAGTGAGGCTGTGCAGACCGCACACTGACTGGGGAACACACTCAAGCTGGTTGTCGTTCAAGTAAAGCACTTCCAGTGAATCCCGCAGAATCATGGAAAACTCTATGGGACACACTGCCAAGACAGAGCAATGGAGATTGTCACAAGCATGCATGCTTATTTACACACAGCAAATCACTATGTTAGGCTCAGTAGAATGTAGCAAGCCCTGGAACTGACTTGGACTCGTTTGGCTTCGTCTGTGCCAAACATTTCCAGCAAGGAAAATAAGTCATCTTGCCGAGAAGTGAATCCTTGGCAGAAAGGTATCTCTCTGACACAGCATGTGAAACATTGTGTAATACTAATACAAATAAAATACACTGTTACACAATAACGATTTGTTTGATCAGACAGCATTATGTCGGAGATGAACATGACCCATGGTGGATTTCCAGGACCACAATCAGGCCCAGCTGTGAATGTTTAGGGAAGTCAGCAAAAATCATAACGTTAAAACATCTAGTGGGGTTAAAATCATATTTGGTCGTGCAGATGTTTTTGTATGCATCTGTATTTTGTATGTAATACATGAACAATTTAAAGCCTATCTGGTAGGTCTTCCTCCCAGGTCTGTTTATTTCCAACAAAGCTCGAAATATCAAAAAGGTTAGTTTGAAGTAACAGGCTGGACACACCGGATGCCTGCGTTACCAAGCTGCTGCTGCTCACCCTCCTGTTTGTGTTCACACAGACTGCGCTGCAGCTGCAGTGCTCCGTGACGATGTCCATATGACTGTCTACAATTTGTTTTTAGGTCGATTTTTAAACCACGCATACGACGCCGTGGGCTAGAATCCGGATCTCTAGATGATGTGACGCAGCAGCACACTGTACACACATCCAGTGTGTCCAGCCTGTAAAGGGTCGGAGACGGGTCAATTCACTGGGAAGGCTAGAAACTATTTTGTTGACAGCCACATTGAGTCTGGGTGAGGTATGTCATAGCAGCTGTTCCCAATAGTGAACGAGGACCCCATCGAATGAAAATGATTAATGAGAATGAGGAAAGAACCAAATTCCCCAAAACACAAATTTAACTTTCTGGATTCAACTCACAGTACATGATCAATGGATAAGGGCAAATACTGCATGTCATCAAAGGTCTATTTAGACAATCAGTCGAACGAACAGAGAAAGATAAAAAAAAAGTCATTGTGGGGAGATTAAATATTCATGAGGATTGAGAGGTCTCGCCTACATAACACGTTGTGTTAAAAATGATTGCAAGGACAAGATAACATCACAAGTTTCTAAAAAAAAATACTGAGAATTTTTTCAATGTATGTTAAGTGTGACAATCACAAGATCATACCAATGAAATAATTGGAAAAACAATATGGAAGTGGGACTGTAAAATCCCTAAATTTGAAATTCCACATCATAAGTAGCAAGCAGAAACCCTGTCATGACATCTTTAAGTTTATTTGTATGTAGGGTTGAATTATTTCCATGTATGTCAATCAGATCTACCTGGATCTGGATCCCTTCTGTGCCATGTAGTGAGGAAGGCCAGCCTCCTGGTTTTAGGCTCCTCCTCTGTCCTAAAAGACACCATTTGAAATATAGTAACAAGTCAAATAAATGGAGTGCACTGGCAATGAAAAGGATGATCTGTGTTTTGGCTTTTTTCTTCACACAATAATTAACACCACTGAGGATGAATGAGTTGTTCAGTGACAGTTGATTTCAACAGACGGTGTAAACACACACACAGACATGATGAAGTGTGTATCCGTGTGGACCTACTTGCCCAGCTGGTTCCTGGAAAGATCGAGGGTCCTGAGCCGAGAACACTTCCACTTCTCGGGGGCTGGGAGTGTCGCAATTTGATTCCCGCATAATCTTAAGGACACCAGAGCCTGATGGAGGGGAGGAGTGGGAGGAGGGGTGAGATAGTCTAAACCACACAATCAGCTGGATGACCTGATCATGGGTCAGATTTCTTGGAGACTGATAAGAACATCGTGACTATAATTCACTGGGCTCTGGATGAACGTGTGGTTTCTCACATGAATCAGTTCTACTATTCATATCATCTAGTTTCATTATTTCAATTAATTGCATTTGTTCTGAAATAATAATAATAATTACAACAATAATAATAATACACCATTTAATCACTGAATACTTTTTTGTATGCAAATATTGGTCAGAACAATCCAAGTGGCTTTCTATCTATATATTATCAATTAATAGCAGGGATGGGACATATTGATACCACATAATATATTGTAGTCTTCCTCTTGTGATATGATTATCGACACACTGGCACCAAATGTCAATATTATTGTGAAATTTCACAGCCGCTCTAATCAGATTCCCCTGAGAATTTGCCTCACCGGAGTCATGACTTCCTGACTCCTTATGGTATGAGGAGAAGAACTGTGTGAGCCATAATGTCTTTCCTTTTAACTCCAGAACTGTTCTGCTGACTGGCAGTTCAGTCTTCATTTTACACTGGAAAGATGACTGATGTTTACAAGTTGCCGTTTCATCTTAGCTCATGTCAAATTCTGTGAGTCTGACCCCACAATGCAGTTAAAAAATACATAGTTCCTGTACTTTGCTTTTCTCAGGGGTATTTTGTTTTCATTAGTTTGACAGATTTTGGATCTATCATTAGGTGATTGTCTTGCAATGTTTTCAATTATCGCAGAATCGTTTGTGGGGAACATATCATGAATCGTGTCTTCTTAATATAGTTTATAGTGGACTGATAGCAGAGCATGGAGCACTACAGCCAACCACAAGGACACAGGAGTAGCTTCCTAAACAATCTTGTTCTACTGAATGGCGAAATTACAAATAGGTGACTTGGCCTCATGCAAGAACATGTTTTTGCTACCGAATACAAAATCTCTCATCTTTTGTTCTGTGAGGTTTGTTTGTACAAGATTGAAAAGGCAGATTCAACAAACTCTTACTAAGAAGTAATAAGAAATATTGGGAATCTTGCGTGACTGTGTCACCTGTATTGACTGTTTAATACGAATGTGCTTTCCTAGTTACTCGGACAAACGGAACATTAAGAAATAGCAATGATATCATATTAAACAAGCACACACACATAGCCATGTAAAGATGCCAAGTCTCTCAAAAACGGCGAAAACAGGACATCTAATCGCACACCAAACTGCACCCTGACGCACGAAACTGCTTGTTTCAACTTGATGAAAGAAACTGTGCGTGTATTCATATGATGACATGAGTATTAGCAACACCCTTGTGAAACCTGTTACATACGACAACCTGTTCTGATACACCTGTGGGTGAGTTTCATTCAGAAAAAGAGGAAGCTCACACTTTAGGCTGTGACGTCTGGCTTACTGGAAATCACCTGACAAACCCATATTACATCTGCCACTGTCGGTAGTAGCGTTAGGCAAATACTACTAATACTGTCAACAGGGTACCGTCAGAGGAGAGCTGTACTATGAATGACATAAATAAAAGAATGGTCTGAAATTAAGCTAATTGATAAAATATATAGTGCTGAAAATGGGAGATGAGGATGTGACAGTCATGCATGTGGAAGACATTCCATCACATCAACTTGCTGAAATCTGTCAGCCATGATGTGCATTATTGCTCATTATTTGATTATAATTCAGATTATAACTATTAATCAAAACAAATATTTTCTTCTGTATTTCTTCATTCCACATGTAGTTATGAGAAACTGGCGAATGAGACATCTTAACTGAACGAATGGGTCAATCTGAAATCACAAATATGAGCCACTTCAGATCAAATCTATGTTTCCTGTACGAGGCTAACTGTTGGGCTTTTTATTCTTTCTGCTTTCTCCTTTTAAGTGTGGTTTTGCTTGCGCAGCTACATTGGCACACCGCTCATGTCAGAAAGACTTATTTGGTTTGCGATTCTACTGAAGAGCTCTACAATCCAGTCCCAAAATGTTTCCATCGTTAGTGTTGGCAGAGTGAGATAAATATTTTACATCTCACTTGTAAACTAACTCCTGGTGCCTCTGAGCTGCACAACAAGAATGTAAATCAATGAGCCAAGCATGGAGCCGACCACAACGCAGCAGTGCCATCTGGTGGCTTCTTAATAAATCACATAAGGGAGTCTAACTACTGTGTTTGTTTCAATTAATATGTATTTATTTTTGTTTAATCCATAGACTTTTAGTTATTTTTTGCATTTCAGTTTGGTGCTGACACAGATGTACAATAATAGATCCAGGTGATGGCTCCTACCTCCAGTTCAAAGATATATGAAGGCAGCTCCTTCAGATTGTTGTCAGCGAAGTCCACTTCCTGCAGCTGGGTCCTCCAGAAGATGGAGATAGTGTTCGGAAGACTCTCAATTAGATTGAAAGAGGCTTTGCATTGTTTCTGTACAGGGAGAGGAAGTCAATTTCAACTGTTACTTTGTGATTTTGAATACTGCACAGAAAAATATAGCAATATATATCTATATCAACATATAATCTGGATAATGCATTGAAAGTTGCCACTACATTATTTTTGTGTCTACTTTTGGAGAGAAATTTGGCAAGAGAACGGAAAATATGTTGTATAGTTTCACCAAAAATTTGTCCTTATCTACTCTGTGTATGTTGATAGGTTTTGTCATCCGCAAAACATTTCTGGAGCTTCCCAGCAAAACAGGGTTGTAGCATTTTCTTAAACAACTGAAGCACATGGGGTCGTGTTTTGAAATGTAAAAGTACAATGGAAACTGAAAACAAAACATCAAATGGCTCCATACAGCATACCCAGCATAACAAAACTCTCCAGAAGCCCAGAGATCCTAAATTGATGTGTAAAGATGTTATTTACACACTTTTTAATTGTTTTTAATTGTGATCGTCACTGTAGACGCCTGTCTATCAGTCAGTCTTTATTTGTATAGCGCCAATTCACTACAAATGGTATCTCATGACACTTTGCAGTTTTAGCAGGTCTAGACCATACTCTTTATTAATATATTTACAGAGACCCAACATTTCCCCAATAAGCAAGCACCAGGCCAACCAGGCTAAACAGGCCAGGGTATATTCAAAGATCCTAGGGTTAAATCTAATACATTTTAAAACTTTTGTTAAGACCCTGTCCATACATTCTGATATGTCAGCGACACACTTTAACCATGATCTACAGAAGCCCTAACAATAATTACAGCTGTTAAGTATAATAATAATGAAGTCTGTGTGCATGATTTCAACGGAGAAGGGGTCGGAGAAGATAATGATTTTGAATTGTGCTTTTAAACCATACAAATAATTTTCCATTCCATTGCCTAATGTCTCTCCAAAAGTATGGTTTCACGTTATTGTAAACGTATCCCACGGAAAGACCAAAAACAACAAGATGTCTGTCTGTATCACACTATTTTGTGACTGTCCTGCCCAATAACAATGATAAAAGAAATGTTTTCATACATGCAACAACAAAACGCAATGCATATGTTCAAAAACACCCAGTTGATTGTCCTCCTAAATGTTACCATTGGTATTGCAGAGAAACCTCTCCAACAGTTTTTACTCTATCTGACAAACAGAATGCCTGACTTACAATAGATTGCAACAATCCAGACATGATAACTTAACTTACTCATAGAAGGCAAATTAGATACACTATTAAACAGTTATACTAAAAGAGGCCATCAAACAAACTTCATACAGTAATACCCAGAGAACATGGGCAACAGCAACTGGAATATGCTAATTTGATTGAAAGAAAAAATCTGTGAAATCAGCAGACATGACAAACAGGAAATGGATGATGATCGATCTGGTTTCTTACCAGCGGACAGGCCCAGGGGTCAGGGAAGATGCTCAGTTTGTTCCTGCACACATTGAAGACTCTCAAGGATTTCAAACAGTGCACGACTGCTGTGGACAGACTGGTCAGACAGTTATCAGACACATCCAGCTCCTCCAGCCTGCGCAGACCGATCCAGTTTGTAGCTGACAGAGTGGAGAGGGATGAGAAGAACACAACCGCAGTGCAAATCAGACCTCGCTGATTCTTGAGACTCAGGCAAAAACAACACAAAGAAAAGTGCTAATTCTGTGGAAGGTGAATATCATTTTCTTGTTTAAACCATGATGGTTGATCATCTGTGGGTCCTTTGTACAAGTATAACAGTTTTACATACGTTTGTTTATAATTTCATAATATATATGATTACACGTCAGCCCAGTATGTTTTATTTGCAATGAAATAAAACATTGCATAAGCTTATGAAAACAATGCCAAGGCAAATGCGTAATGAAAGCTAAAGGCGGTCCAATGAAATATTAGAATGAGTGACTTTTTATTTGGCCAGGCAGTGTTTATATATATTTTTGACCCAGCAGATTTGGTCACAATTTCAAAAGACCTATAATAAATTCAATATTGAACCAAACTTCATAAATGTTTTTCGTGACAAAATAGTGTGTTCCTCTCATTCCACCACAGAAAAATGAGAGATTTGGAAATCATTGGATCTCTCCAATGAGAGATGGGTTGGCATTTAAAAATTGTGAACAACTAAGCTCTCCAGTTCAGTGTAATTGTGCATTATCATTGTGCTTATTTGACATATTTTAAGTACCGTCTATCCTTTTTTCTTCTGTTTAGCTGATTTATGTGGTCTGTTCATTATTGTTTGTTTTGTATCTTCTGCCAGTTACTTTGTTCTGTAAACAAAACAAATATTTTGATCATAAATAATTTTTTTAAATTAATAAAAATAAAAAATTGTTTGAACTCAGGACTGTCATGATATACTTTACATGCTCTAAACAAGTGTATGTACACTTTTAACCAGGACTGTATGTCCAGTGCACCTAAAAACCACCAGCAAAACTACTGCTGATGCAAAGCTTTCTTCGCTGATGCAACCCTTTCAAAATGACATTGATAGGCAACTGACAGCAATTTAGTTTCTATATTATGTATCTCTATATAAAATCCATATTCAAATTTCGTTTCAAAACGCATAGCTAGATATATGCTTAGTTGGGACGTACTGGTAGGGATGTCAAACAGGACTGTGAGTTGGTTCTTGGCAGCAGAAAGTCTCTGGATGTGGGTCAGATGGAGAAGTCCAAGTGGCAAGCTGGAAAACTGGTTGCTGGAGAGATTAACCTGCCGTAAACTGAAGCACAGGACAGAGAGAGGCTCAGAGGGTGAAAGTTGACTGTTTCTTTCATACACAGACCCACCAGATTATTCTCAGGCATCAGACTTTCACTTGCAATTTCAGTGCAAAGTACTTAACCACTTTTCACCACTGTGATCTTTTATGGAAGCGGCCTGTTCCTCCTCATTGTGCTTACCAGTAAACTACTTCGCAGAGACATCTCTGTAATGGACACCCAGCTGAATTAGATACTAATTCATGTGTATTCCTATGCATTTACTTAACTGGAGGACATCCATCATATCAAAGATGGAGGACACGGATTCGCTGCTGGTGTCCTGGTGTGAAAATATATTCGTCTCAACTGCATCTAGCCTGGATGTCTTTACCTTGAGCAGATGACCTCCTGGGAGGTATGAGCAGCTGACAGCTCTTTCAGGAGGTTATTAGACAGATCCAGAGTTTGCAGGCGGATGAGACCCCAGGGCACCACAGAGGGCAGGGCGGACAGGCTGTTGGAAGACAGATCCAGGTGTGTGATACGTGATGAGACATCCATGAACCAGTCAAGCTCCAACCACGGCAGCTGCAGACCACTCCAACACACACTGACAGTCTACACACACACACACACACACACAAACACACACACACACACACACACACACACACAATTGATTAATCACATTTGTTTTTGATAACATAAAGCAAACGTATATTCCATTTTTTTGTGTTTCTATGTACTTTATTGTAACTTTTGTATTACTTTTTTTGTTGAAATATTTTATTCATAAGCATACATTATTCGAAGCTTAACACAAAGTTGGATGTAGTTTTTAGTCAGAAATTGTATAATCCAGTCTAGTCGAGATTGAAAACAAAATTGAAAACAAGAAGACTTTGTTAAAGACACTTTGTTTCAGATTTTTGTTTTTCAATGTTATGTCATTTTATTTTGATGGACAGGTTTCCAGTTTACCATCAAGGATGCGTGTGCTGCTGAAAAGTCATTATCACCATATGATGCTAGCTTATATAAGGGTTTTCAGTTATTTGATATACATTATAAACCTGCATACATCATTTATTTTCCTCAGTTTGCCTGCACCTAAAAACTGATCCAAAGCCAAAAAGCCATTAAGTTAATGGTATTAATATATAAAATCCTCATGTTTTTTTGTTTTTGTTTTTTATTTTCATTCTGCTTTGTTTTCTACTGCCAACATGGGCCCGCATCTTTACAAGGATGCTGTTTAGATACCCATCTATTAAATCTATACCTGCAGAGTCAGGTCACAATTCATTGTTGTGATAAAAAAACTATACAGGACGAAGAAACCATGTTAGATATACACCCTAACAATGGCACTCCCCTACATTTATTGTTTCAGAAACACATTTCCAGAACACATACCTCCTCTCCCTGTGCGGTGGAGGTTTCCTGTAGTTTGAGTCTGAGGAGGTGTTTGCTGAAAGCTGGATGGTCCATCAGAGTGTAAGAGGAGAATCCTGCTCCGTTCTGCAGCAGGAACTGAGCTATCTCCTCATTACCTGCAACATAAAGCGCCCTACTTACTCCACTACTCCACTGCTTACTTTATTCACTTCGCTGTACCAGCATTGGACAGGTTTCACTCAGTACCCGTCACCAGTACTTCTGCAAATACGTGGCTTTACATTTCTCTAATTTGTGTTTCAGTCTGAAAGAGATACAAAAATCTTTAACTAAAAACAGTGTTGTAGACAAAACATCACCCTGATGGCATTCCGATTTAGTGATTTGGTGTCATCTCACACTACTTGTTACCATACATTGTATGGATACATTGATTAGCAATGATGTGATGCTGAAAATGAACCTGCTGGGTTTTTTTGTCCAGTCCAAAAAACTCTATTCCAAAAAAACGACGACACCCTTTACAATTCTGACAAAAAGAGAGAAAGGAAGCATTATTTGTAAAATTCTCCAATGAACAGAAATTACTGACAAAAATAAAAACATGAAGCTGCAGGCAGCTTTAAGCTGTATACAGAAGTCTGTCTGTTCAGCAACAGCATTCAGTATTGTATCACAGCAGTCTCAGTCAAGACGACAGTTTGAACTTCAACTACTACTCCAATAATATGAGCATAAGCTCTCTACAGTTTGACAGCAGGGGAAATTAGACCATGGAATTGGGCAATAGTTGTTTGTCTAGGCCAGATATTTTCAAATTGTAAGATGAGCCCTCCTGGACAGTTGAAGTGGTGGCATGGAGGGAGATTTGAGGGAAAGATGCTCCATGAGATGAAAGAGACATGAGCATGTTAGTGTTAGGAGCAATTAAGGTGTTTGTAGTTTAGCCCACTGATTTGGACTGCTTACTAAATGTGTCACCTTTTGCAGGAGTGGTGGCTGTGACACACAGATCATGGAAGCAATTAAGGTACTCTAACATCATCAACCCCGCATTTGTGTCACAGATTGTACTCCTCAGTGCAGGTCAAGTCCATCATGAATTTATTTCCATAAATCTGCTTTGAAATCGCAGAGAAACGACACTCTTAATATCCAGTCTTTCATTTGTAAATCAGAAGATCTCAGAGCACAGAGAGGGACTCTCCGCACTGCCCTGTGGGTCAGGCGGAGAGAAAAAGTCACAAAATGCATTAAAAGTCCACAGTGCCTGGAGCATGTTGGACAACGCCTGGGGGCTAGCTGTTAAAACTAAAACTGTCATCATAAACACAGCGTTATTTATGCAGAAGACCCAGCTCAGCACCGTTACATTCCACAACAAAGTCATCTCAGGTACAATCAAACAAACAGATTCCTGCTCAAGTGACAGCCATAAAACATTAATGATGTGATCCACACTGCAGAGTTCGCCCACTTCAAAGGAAGCACAGCTTTTAACACCTCAAACGAGTTTACAATAGGGGCCTGGTGGAATTACCTGGGGCCAAAAGGACAGAGGATACCCACAGGACGGAGATAGGATCTGTTCTACAGTGTAGCGGAATCTTCATGATGTTGCATTCATTTTAGGGGCACCACCTCCGAAGAGGAAAATTGAAATCGAATCAATAATTTATTTTAAGTAATCAGAAATTCTAGATGAATATAACATGGAGTTCTGCATGCTGAAAAATGACCCATTAAAGTATCAAGAACAAGTAATATGTGAACTAGGAGGGTGTTAACAGGAGAGGAAAGAAATAAAACATTTATATGAGTGAATCCCTCTTTAAGGTAAACGGTTGCAAAAACTGTTAACGTCATGCAAGTAACTGTTTAAACAAAGAGTATATTGCTCACAACTATATGACTAAACAATATATAATAAAAAATAAGTGTAAAGGAGACAAAAACACTCAAGATTGATGAGCTGCCATAATTTGACGTCTCCCACATAAATAAGTATTTATGGAGCCTGGAGTGTATTCATGTGTGTCTCCCTACCTGCTCTTGCAGCAGCATAGAGAGGCAGTCCATTGATGACTGCAAACTCATTGCTATGGATGGCACAGTCCTTGGCATCTGCATCATAGCTTTGGACCAACAGCTGGACCATGTCCAGGTGACCCTGCTCACAAGATGTGGCCAGCATCCAGTTCAGCAAGTCTCTCCTCAGACAAGGACCTGAGAGGGAAGCAGAGAGCCAACACCAGTCAGAGGAGATCAGGTCCAAGACTTTCCTTACGTCATTAACGACCACACAGGCTGGGACCACGAAAATTATTTTAGTCCACTAAATAATCTGGCAGAGGTTCAAACAGGGAGAGAAAATTCAAAACTTTGAGGAGCTGATTTTGAAAAGAGACGTCATGGCTCAAAGATCTTTTTCTTGATGATGGTTATAGTGCTAAATAGGTCACACAAGATAAAGGGGTATTCTGTATTCTCTCTAAGTTAAATATCTACAGTGCCTATAAAAACTAATCACCCCTTTAACTGCTTCCCCCTTTTATTGCTTTTATAAATGGAACACAGGTCAACATACAAAAACTACACAGTAGAAAGAAGAAAAACCCTTTCATGTTGACGTGAAAACAGATTTCTATAAAGTTGAAAACAAAAGAACACTCCAAACAACTCTGTGAAAAGGTAATTAAAAAGCATAACTTGGGGTGGATACACAAATATTTATAAGTCACTGAACCTGATCAGTTAAATCCATCATTAATAAATGGGAGAAGTAATGCCAAGATAACCCTGATGATTTTCATCATATCCTTGTGATGTCATAACTATGGCCCGATGAATGATTTGGCATGATGTCATAATTATAACAAGATGTTATCCTTATGACATCATTATGATGCCAAGATAACCCTGATTACATCATTTTGACACCACATGATATCATCATAGAGATGGCATCATTATGCATGGATTACGTACTACCTGACATACAGGCAAAGGGGAAATGGGAAAGGGGGTGGAGATGGTTGACACTTAGAAGTTCCTAGGGGTGCAAATAAACAACACTGACGCCATCTACAGGAAAGGACAATTGTCCCTCAATGTCTGCACTAGGCTGCTACACATATTTTACCAGTCTGTCGTGGCCGGTGTCCTCTTTTTTGCTGTGGTGTTAACAGCTGTGGCATAAACCAACATAATTAGCTGGTCAAGAAGGCCACTCAGTAATGTGGCGTGTGAAGGCAGTTATGAGAGGAAAACCGACAGCTACCATGGATAATCCATCTCTCACTCTCTATATGCCAAACTGAGGCAGCACAGGAACACGGCCAACCACATCCAGTCACGTGCCTCAAAGCCTTTGGGGCGCCTATTCGTACCATCAGCCATCAGATTGAACAACACCTAAGCAACCGGTACCTCCTAACCCACCTCAAACTCCTATAATACAGCACTGACAGTAAATGACAGATATTACACATGTATATACTAACAGCCTACGAGTATATACACAATATGTATATCTCAGATACTGCACATTTACATTAAGATTGCACAAGTATATGCACACATATTCCTTCTAGTGAATAAAGCATTTCTGTTCTCCTTTGTCTCATTTATCGATTGACTTAGGTATATCTTTATTTTATTCTAATGTATTTTCTGTAAGTCTCCTCCCTCATCCAGCTACTTTTTGTTATTGTCGACACACTATTTGTTCCCTTGTGCTGCTATGTAAATTGAATTTCTCCGACGGGGTATGATTGTGTGACATCACAATGTCAACATAATTATTATGTCATAATGAAAAAATAAACTTTTTCTTTTTTCTCTCTCACCACCCAAGCACTTCACCCCGGTGCTCCCAAGCACTCTGTCAGAGATGTCTGCATGAAAAATATAAATGGGCACGAGCCCCGAGCATGGAACCAAATGTAAGTTGGTTTTATGCTCAGGTCAACTCCAGACACAGATAACCGTCATGACATCATGATCATCACCAGGGTTATTCATAGACTTGACAGAGCACCTGACCAACAACAGGCGACATTACACAACTGTTTTAACAGGATGAATAGTACTATCCATAACTAGCTAACTTACTTCTATAATTAGTGGTGTGAATACATCAACAGCAACACCATAAGTATGTCATTAAATAAACTCTCATTGTGTCACAGTTACAAAATTAAAGCCAGCCCTGTTCAACATATTGTCATTGTTGCGCTGTTTCCTGTCTCCTACCAGGTATGGAATCCAGCAGCTCTTTGACAAGGCTGGTGTGGCCGTAGTAAGCCGCCAGGATGGCTGGGTTGTTGTTGGATGGCTCCTGGGGCACAGTGATACGAGCTTCTTTTAGGAGATAACACACACTCTGCAGATCACCATTCTGAATGGCCACACACAGGAGACGGACCTATAACAAACACACACAAACACAATGAGAAAGTCACTACTGGTGGGAGGAAGGAATAAGCATCATTACTGAGGGAAGTTGATTTTGACGCAATTCATGTAATACTGAGTCTGTCAGTGTTCAGTCTTTTTCCCAAATCGCACAGTTGCAAAGCAGTCTTTGCGAATACAGCGACAAACTGTAAAGGAAAAAAAATATTTGGAAAATTGCTCAGTAAATGTGTGTGACCAGCAGAGTGAAGAGTGTAATAGTTTTAAAGTTGTGTAATTTGCTATTTAATCTTTACCCTATGAGGCAGCTGGATTTGTGTGATCGTGTGATCTGATGGTCTGATGGAAATCACTGCATTTCATGACAGGAAAAGCTTTTTGAATTATCCATTCTTACACTGACAGTCCGATACATTTGCTGGTCTGCATTATTCAAGTCGGGCTGAAAAGAAAAATCACTTGAGTGAGTTCTGTTCAATGTTCTACTCCAACCTTCTCACACTCAGCACAGCAACACACACAAGGAGGAGGAGAGACTGATTAGCAGCAAATATTAACACAATAATGACTCAGGGTCATTACAGTCTGTATCCAGCTTTTCGATCATTGTTAAGTATGATGTCAGACTGTGTTTATGTCTTGGATCTTAGTCTATGTCTATTTGTATACGTTAAAGATTTCACATCACTGAAAGCTTATTCAGTGTGTTTTGCTTTTCCACCAAATCAGTAGTTTGGAAGTTTTGACTGATTTATGTGTTTCAGTCACTTATTTCACTTGTTGTTTAGCTCCCTCTGCTGGGGGGTTGACAGTCATTTAGATCACCTGGTCTTTGTCTTTGGGCTGATCATAAGCTGATCAGCTGATCTTCGATGGGTGGGAATAAGACGCAAGGAAACCATTGGAGGAGAGAGGACCAAGGAAATATGTTTTCAGAGGAATTTGATTTCCTTTCCTCTGCGGCGTCAAATGAAGCAATATCTGTTTCTGATCATAGCTGGATCAGGCATCAGTAAGCTTTAACAGCTGTAGAGACGTCAGATGAATTTACGACAAAATGCCATTATCTTTCATCTTTTAAATTATAACACAGAACTAAAAATTGTCCAGAGATTTAAATAATTAATAAAATTAAAACTGATGGGATAAGTGTTAGCAGAGCTATGTGTAACTGCGCACAGCTCTGTTGGCGCTGGAAGAGTGTTTCTGCAGTTTAAAGTGTCATCAGTTTGGACATTTATGTGATTAAAGTTAGAGGGAATAACTCTTAGGCCTACAGTTGTAAATTAGATTGTGATGATGTTGATTTACAGATGGCCTAAAAGAAAGATATGATTTATTTTTTACATTAAAAAGCGTAATTTCAACTGCTGTCTGTGCCCTACATTATAACCAATCCTGTCCTTTATGTTGGTTTAAACATCTTTAAAGCAGGCAGCAAACAGTTTTGAATATTCATCGAAAGACATGATGAGGACTTCAGAACTTTGAGATTGCCTCAAGAACGGAGGTAGCCATAGATCATGATGCCTTCCTGGTCATTAGAAAAGACCTACGGCAAAATCTGAAATGAAAAATAGCACTGTTTTCGTAATTCCCAATTTCCATTCATGAGCACAGCACCCACAATCAGTTAATGAGTCCTTTACCATTTTTTAGTTTTTGATTTTGAAGCAAAGTATGGTAAAAAGAGTCAATTTCTGAACAAAGTACACAAACCCAGACGGACATCATCCTGATGTCCAGTTGTTTGAAGGTATTGTTGATTTACCCTACTTCCAGTTACCACATTAAAGAGAGTCAAATTGACACTTTGCTGCCTGTGTGGTAATTGGAGATGGAGTTTATCTGCCTGTCAATTTATTCATATAAATAAAAAATAAAAAAATTAGGAAGATATTTCTTAACAATCATATACATACATTCATAATTTGAAACAGCTGTAAGTGTAAAAACCTAACATTTTGGTTGAAAGATGCTGAGCCTTGTCTTGACTTTAAGCAGCATGTCCATTATGTGCGACTGGTTTTTCAGGTTGAACAGAGGTAAGGTTTCAAGCCTCTCTCATTTCATACTTCAGTTTGGCATAGCTGTATCAGATGAACGGAACTTCCTTGTCATCATGAACCAGATCGCAAAAGCATCATGTTGTTACAGTTTCTGTTTCTTCAAAACCATTTGAGACAAACAAGAACTGTGTCAAGTACATGTTATGTAACGTGGATGACTGGGGGGAAACCTGTTTAAGAAATAAGCCCTAAAATAGGATTCTGTTCAAAATGGGCAAACGTAAGATAGCAATCATACTGAAACAGCTGACATGAGGGACTAGCTGAAGACAAGGACGGGAATGAAGAATTGGTTGTTTACTGAAATCTGATATTCCTGCAGTACTGCCTGGAAAGTAGGGTTGGGCTGGTGACTTATACCATCGTCCATCGCCAGTGACGGCCATGGACAACGGAGCCCTCTACCACCCTGACATCGGCCATTTAAAAAAGCTCCACCAGAGAGCACGAAAAAGTAGTATGTCCCCTTAGAGTAACAAGAACAGGAAGAGGTGTTGGTGTAAGTGCACTGACCAGCAGCAACAGTTTCACAGACGGATACATTGGTGGCAGCAATGTTTCTTTTCTCTAGCCTGCTGTTAGTGTGTTTTCGTTAATCGTGCCATTCGTATTTGTGCTATTCTTAGCTTAGCTTCCTTAATACCGCTAGCCAGCTAACATTTGTTTCAAGCTTCAGAGGCTGATCACAGCTCAGTTAAGGCAACATGACCCGCAGAGACAAAGATTAAAAAGGTGAACGTTGGACACTCGCCAGGCATGGATGCGAGAGCTGCCAGCTCCCTTTACTGGTGACAAGAGCCTGAAGGCCGGAAGTTGCTCCACCTGTCCAGCTTATCCAACTTAGCTTAGATCAGTCTTGTGTGCATAAAACAATATTGGCAAACTAGCCAAGGAAGCTAAGCGAAGAAAAACAGTGTAAAAATGGCACAACTGAGAGAAACAGTGGCCCGCAGGAAAAGAAACATTGCTGCCACAAATTTAAATGAGTATCTTGGGATTGCCCATTTTAGCTGGTTTATTAAGATAATTATAAACAGGACATGCAGACATAATGTTGCTGAGCAGCAACATACTTCTCTTCATTTCCTCTCTCCATGTATCACAAACAACTCTTTCCACTCTTGATGGCATCATCCATCAACCCAATGCTGAGGCAACACTTAATCTTTTTATCCTATTGGATATTTGGGTAACATTTTCAAAATCAGCATATGAATTTTTGGGCTATGGCCAAAAACGTGTTGTGTGGATCTAAACGGTCCTGAAAGAAAGATTATAAGACCTTGGGGTGTCTCACTTTCTTTTAAAGGAAAATGTGTTTTTTTCTGCTCCCCTTTGAGTCTTTGTTTGCAAAAGACTCAAAGGGGACATGTAGACATCAACACTACATTTACACATTCTATTAAAGAGATACTATACATACCAGGGCTGCATGAGATGTAAAAAGAAATGTATCATATTCCAATTATCAATTTGCTTCTGCGATATGATTCATGGTAAGTGGGAATGACCCTTTTTGCATCGCAATTGTCATCTTTACTGAAAAAATCGTCATGATTTTGATGGAGTCTGTACCAAACCAACGTGTCTTCTTACATCTGGACAACAAGATTTGCTGGCCAGGGCGTTTCTGCAGCACCCAAGTACTTCAATATAATGTTGTTTGTCACACATTTTATCTTTATCAAGAAATGAAGGGTCTGCGATTTCAAATTTGTACTTGTCCAAATTGCAATTTCTATTGTATTTCAACAAACTGTGAGGCCCAGTTAATACTGTCATACAAGTTTTATCTAACAGAGGTGCACTGTACCACACTGGCGATACATAAAGAAAGTAAAAACCTGTTCTCCCCCAGGTAAAGACTAGCCAGCATATCGCTGTAACCCTCGTGTCCGCCACAATAACACATCATGTTACAGCCTACCAGCAGGGCAGTTGATACTGTGACTGGCATGCACTGTATACATTAGGGCTACTCACCCCATCGATGCGGGGGATTCCTGCGCTGCACTCTGTGCAGCAGGCTTGTTGGATCAGCTCCCTGGCAGCCTCCTCCCGTTTCTCTTCATACGCTGCATTGATGTTCTCCAGGGTGGGAGAAGGACCCAGTGCAGAGCCGGCTCCCGGACCCTCCACCGACGATGCCTTCGCTCCCATGTCCTCCCCACTGCCTGACAGCACATAAGACACACAGAGGGAAAACAGTGGCTAATGACAGGAATGGGAACGGGAAGGAGGCTTTTGGCAGCATGCTGCAGGTTGAACTGCAGTCTTGTTAGCAGCACATGCCCAGATCTAGGTCACCCTATCAAAGAAATCCTCTCATAGCATGAACTACAGTACAGCTGAGCAGATTAGCGCACGGAGTGAATGAGTAATAGCCTCTTGAAGCAGGTGAAGCAGTTGACACCTAACTCAAATCACACACTGATATCAGTCTTTAAAGGAAAATACAGAAGGATTTATCTGTAGGATTGGAAATGCCAAATATTTAGCTCAGATTTTGTAGCTCCAATCTATTGATAGCAAGTTTTAAGCCTTTCCAGCATGGTGTGTGCTGGAAAGGCTTAAATAAATCTAAAATAAACTATACATAAATGAAAATAAACGGTTATGTGTTCTGCTGTAAAAAAAAATATGGACCTATCCTAAAAAGCACTTGACTTTCAATAATATAATATGTCAATAGTCCTTTTCCTTTCCAGTTCCTCCAACAATAGCTGTCTCTGCAAACTAAAATGACTGAGGACAGCGGTATGACAGCTCAAATATCCACATCAGGGGCTGCACAAACACCTGCAATTGAGACAGTGACTGTACCCTGGATTCTGGCTTGTCCTTGCCGCTTTCCACAGATGTTTTGGTGTAGTGTTTTTAGTTTTAACCTGTGTACCTTTCCTCCACCAAGGAGCTCAGTTGTTGCCCCTGTGTACATTAGGTTGGTCTGTTGGTTTTGCAACAGGATTACACAAAAACTACTGACCGGATTTTCACCAAACTTGGATTAAAAAGATGTCTCAGCTCAGAAAAGACCCCATTAACTTTTGGTGCAGATCCGGATCAAGAGATAGATTTTTTTGTTACTTCCCTTCACATTGTGTAATAGGGATTTGTTCTGCATTTTCCTTTATTTCTCAGTGAATAATATCTGAATCGTGAGCATCAGTTATGGGTGGTTTAACATTTAGATGTTGCTGACGGTTCTCAGTCAACCAGGTCATGATTGTTTGATGTGCTGTACCATAAGCAACTGGACATGTTTCAGTTTCTCTCAGCCAAGAAACTTCCTCAGTTCTAACTGGAGAGAAGTTGGAGGTTTTTGTGTGTGTGTGTCCTAACGCTTTATATCCTACAATAAAGCACCACGATTTAACAATTACAGTGATACAGAGCTATCCAGTTTGATATTGGATTGCGCTTGATTGAATTCAAAAAGACTGCTGGGAGAGGTATGCATTCTACTGAGTGCCATTCTAGTTTTAACTTCACTTTTTATACTGGTATTTATTGTTATTTGTTTTTGATTGCTCCATTCATCATGTAACCTCTTATTCCAGATTTCCACTGGTTGTACGTGCGTTGCGGAACGGCTCTGCTGCAGTTTTGCTCCGTACTCCCTCGTCTGTCAACACCTGTCTCTTTTTCGGAGTGTTTCTGCTGGCGTCAACACTTATTGTGAAAACAGACTGGCAGGAGCCGACCCAAGCTGACATTGGGCGAGTGGCGAGGAAGCCAGAGTACCCAGAGAGAACCCACACAGGCATGGAGAGAACAAGCAAACTCAGCACAAAAAGGCCCTGTTACAACTAGTTATTAAGCCTACTGTCTTGCAATGTATTGTTGTAAAACCAGCATCATCGCTGGTAACATATTAAATAAGTCAGACCTGTATGGCCACTAATCCTGCATTTACCAGCAGAGCTTCAGATATCCTTAAAACATATCAGAGGCACACATTGACGACCTTTCTGTGAGACATCCAAAACCATGCATCCAGACCAGAAACAGCACTGAAATGAAAAAACAAGGTTGCCTTGGTGGGGGGAATGATGTTAAGGCACAAGGCCAGTTTCAGATCCTTGAAAGTTTATCAGACACCAAACACTATACAGCACCATGTGACAGTGTGGCATGCCAGAGCCCGCACTGGACATGGGTCTTCCTCACTAATCACTGATTCACAGCTCTGGATTTCTGTCAGGCATCAGTTCACTTCTTCAGGTAATAATAGTCCTATAAGAGCATTTATACTACATCCACACTTCTCTGTAAATAATCTGCACATAAATCAAGCAGAGAATTTAATAAAAACTGCCTTCACAGTGCTGATGCATCTGAACCACACTGTCAGAAATGTCAGACTGGTTATTCATTTTACCAGCGAACACTTCTGTTTCCTCTTTCAGCTGTGTCTGAGCTGCCTGTGCCTGCTTCCTGCCTGCCCGGCTTCACTATGAATAATTAATAGAAAGACAGTCTGACTTGCTGCTGAGGTTATATGAGAAAGCCCAAAGGAGTAAAGCCATTAGACACGTGCGTGCCTCCCGTCCACCATCAATACTCCTCAATCACATCCTTACACAACCGGAGAAAGCTAAGAAAAAGACCTCCAGACTAATGACGTTGTCGATATCTCCTCCATTACTGAATTACTGAAACCTTCAGCAAAAGACCAATATACAAGCAAGTGATGCACCAATCCAACTTTTCCATTCCTGATGCCAATTTTGTCCCCTTAATTCAGATAGAGTGTTGATGATACAGAGCAATAATCTGATACTAGTGCTCTCTTTTTCCAAAATCTGTGCACTGGTGTAATTTTAGCTCATAATATTAGAATTAATATGTCGTTGATAAAGGTTATTATACGGACTACTGTTAATCTCTCAACCAGCAATATTGATAATAATCAATTCAGGGGAAATGATTGTAATTTTAGTAGAGTGTCAGCAAAATCAGAATGTGTTCAGTGACCGAACTGTAGAATGTACAGAAACCACAAACAACAACTTTATTGTCATACGTTTATTCACTGAGTCTAAAGACATGACAACAACACAACAAAAACTAACTTATGGTGACAGACATTACAAGACATTACAAAAAAGACGAAGAGGTTCGGGGGTTGGACCAGGTGTACTGTAAAAGTTCAGCAAGGTGGAGAAGTTGAGTCTGATGAGGGTGAAGGAGGAAGTGACTTCCAGTCAGCCTTTGTTGGTTTGGGCCCTGCATGTCTGTGTGTGTGTGGTGTGTGTGTGTATGTGTATGTGTATGTGTGTGTGTGTGTCCTGGCTCTATCTTTCGCTCGGCGCAAGGCACACAGCATAAGTGTCATTGCTAGTTTCAGACTGACATGTTTTTTTTTCATGCCAAGCGCCCACGTTTTCTTTCTCTGGTCTCTACATCTATAAGCTGGTCCTCCCTGAGCCTGCCAACTCCCAGAATGAGGTAAGCAAATGATTCCTGCATGGTCTCTGCAGCCCACCCACTGGTAAAATGGTGCTCCTAAAGGCTGTTCAGATTCAGCTCCTTTCGTTACGTAACGTGTGCCCGAGGTGAAGTTCGGTGTGTCCAGCGGTAAGATAGCAGTGTTTCGCAATGCCGTCGCTCAGAGTTAGACATGCAAATTGCTCTGTTGTTGGTTGTAAAAATCAACATAAGTGCCTATATTCTGTCCCAGCTACAGAACAACAGGAGACAGAGGTTGCGTTTCATTTTTTACGACAACGTGTCGGCTACGCTTCCTGTTAGTTTGTATGTGTGTGCTAACCACTTCACACTGCTTCAGTAAAGAGGGTCAGTACAAAGCTGGCTTTGCCTCGACACTGACCCTTGTAAAAAGATCAGTCCCACCCATACGGGACCCAGCAACTGCACCCGAGCCACAGGTGTCACCACGCTCGATAGTATTTACAGTTGCCTACGAGTGTGGTGAAGTCAGCTGGAAATTGGCTAACTAGTTAGCTCTGCTTTGGTCTGCTACGCAATGGCGTTTGAAGCGAGTTTAATGTTAATAATATTACGATGGAGCTTGGTTATCACAGTAAAACGTCTGGAAACGTGCAGACTGGAGACAGAGACGATGCAAACAGTGTCCAAGAGTTTGGAGACTGTGTTGGAGACAAACACAGCTTTTGCTAGCTGTTAGCCATTACCAAAGCTCTCAAGTCTCACGCATTGGGTGTGAGACACACACATTTCAACCCGCTCACACGCCACATCTTGTATTTCTTACGCAGACAAATTACCAGGATAATGCCCACCAAGTTGCGCCGCTATTTTCTGTAACAGTGGAACAGGTAGGAATCAAGTGGGTTTCCCGTAGAGTTCAGAAGGCGCCTGCCACGCACCGGCCAATGAAAATAAAAAGAATGTAGCTACCGAACAGCCAATCAAAAAATAGCATTGCTGTATCCGGGTAAGATTTAGATATTCCCGATTCAGTTGCTAGCTGAAGTAGCTAGCTACAGAAGAGGACAGCTGTCACATCGATCCACGTCTCGCCGAAGTAACTACAGACTGATCGACATGGGAGTACAGTAAGTCACCTCATCATTTGATTTCCGTTGCTGGGGAATACTGTGTCCAGGCAGGGTTAGGACAGGGTTAGCTAACAGTTTGACCAGTGTGTCTGAACTAGCCTAGCTTGCCAGTTGAATCCCTGCTAATTTCAGAAGCTATTCTGACACTTAGGTAATATTTTCAAGTCTCACATAAGGAGATAAACCTGTATGCTCATTCACCTCAAATATACATTTTGGGAAGATTATTGTTATGAGTTGGGTGATATCTCCGATGTGATGGAAAAGGCATAAAATGTAGTGTATATGTAGTCTATGGGTAAAATAGCATGCACTTACTGTGCATAGCTTGCTGAATCTGTCTGTCTAGTTTGAAGTTAAAGTACTGACTGCCAAGTCAAATTCCTGTGTGTCTATCTGATGCATTTGGCGAATAAGAAGTGATTTTGACTCTAAGATATTGTTCAAACTACCTGTAATTAATTTGCTTTATCTCTTTCTGTTCTCTGTCTGGTAGGAGAAAAGCTAAATGTTGGCTTCACCACCAGAGCTACCCTAAGCAGGCTCCTTGAGCCTGTAGACATCACACCTCAGGAGGTGCAGCTAGGCCTCAAAACCTGCCACCACCACCTACAATAAACAACACTAACCATTATCTCTCTCTCTCTCACACACACGCATTTATGTGTCATTTATGAGCCCTGCTGAAAAAAAACAGCATAGACCTCCAAAGGAAACAAGTGAGGAGTGTTAAATAATCAATGAAGTTTATCAGCTGTTCCTCGTGCACAAATGTGCATGTTAATGTAGAGATACACATATTGTTTCTGCTGCTGAAGGATCGCTGCAGGTAATGTCATTAATATTTTACCTATTAAATTCCAAAGTCTCCCTCTCATCACACCAGTTATTGATCAGGATGATACTTTTTATGATTCTTCCTGCCTGATCCACGGACTGAGACTGGTGCACACACACAGAGGGACGCACAGCAACACTCCTCCTTCTCAGTTAAATATCTGTGTATTTTTTCATATGCAGTCAAACAGAGTTGTTGATGGGACAGATGATTGTGAAATGGCGGGGCAGAGGGTCCAGCAGCTGAGGATCATATCCCTTTCCCCTCAGTGATGATGGGTGCTACTGTTTAATATGTGTCAGGTCCTGGAGCACCTGGCTCGTAAAGGGAACAGGAGACGGCACTTGGAGTGGTTTAATTTATGTTTTGGTCAAAAACACACCCATGACTAATTCAGAGTCTACATAAAATCTCTTTGTGTTGTGTGCTTCATTTTGCGCCCAGATCATTTGCCGTTAATGAGCAAAATGTACTTGAACACAGCATATACACACTCGCGCTTTGCACTTAAAACCATCTACTATAGACCGTCTGAATATGGCCCCTCTGTCTCTCTCTGCATGTGTTTGTCTGTTTGGGTCTCGGACTGTGTGTGTGTGTCTGCATGTGTGTGTGCGTGTCTGTCTCTGTCTCTCTCTGTCTGTGTGTGTCTCTCTCTGGGAGATGCTATGTGATGTCATCAGAGGTGGTACTTCATTCCTCCCGTGTTCCTCTCAGTCATCAAACTTACATTTTATCTAAATCTTATAAAAAAAACAGTGTAAATGATCAAATAAATAAATTAACATGATACCACATATTCAGACATGTATGACAAACATTATTAATTCAGTTCGAAATGTCATGAATGGCAATCATGTTGCAATATTGATATCTCTGAATGGGCACAGTGAAGTGAAATACCCCGGCACCCTGGGGGTCTGAGGTCCCAGTGGGGCAGTTGACACTTCTGTGTGAACTCTGGGCCATGTCTGAGGACATTACAAGAAGTTTTCTACAGTTGCAGGTGGAGCGTTGGAAGTCAAGTGCCAATGCAGAAAGGTTTGTGAGAACGTAAAGGGACCAAAGATACACCAAGGAGAGACACAGAGATCTTGCAGCTGAGAAGGGAAATCAAGACTCTCAACAGGCAGTCAAGGCAGAAAGCAAAAGAGCTAGTGCTGAGGAGACGGTGGACATCTAGATCTGACCAGTAGACTTCAAGGGAAAATGTGCAGACTGAGAAGGACAGAGAGGTCTTTGGGACTGAGGAAGGAGAGAGAGGCAAAGCATTCATCGAGAACACACAGGTTCACAAATAAACCTGTTGGGTGAAGCCAGATCTGAGACACTGACTAGCCCTGAGGAAGTTGTGGAGGGGTTTCTCAAAGAGAGCCATGCTGATGCTCTAAGGGGCAAGGCTCTAAGGCTGCATTCACATTGGATCCAGCGAAAAACACAGGTTTCCCCATTAATTTTAATGAAGATGGGGTTCTGCAGAAAAACGCAGCCAGCTGCGTTGGAAAGGTTAAAGCCGACTCAAACAATCATCAGTGGGACCAGCATGCTAGTAGCATAACAACATAGCAGCTTCGAAAGCCTGATCAGTATCTGCTCCCAGACCGACTGGTATACCTTACAAGGTATGCAAGAGATACTTCGATACTAGGGTATAGACAAAAGGCACCATCCCATCGTTGCTACTGCAGTATATTAAACCAAAACCGAATCGATTCGGGACATCAGTTCTCAGTAACACAGCTCTCGCTGTTACTGAGATAAAATGACGCCATAGCTTCATGCGCAAAGCAGTGCAGACACAACAATATATACCACCTATTTTTGTACCAACACAGTGTAATGGTGTAATCTGATTTCTGTTAATAAAGAAATACTATACTTTGGTTTGTCTCATTTTGATATCATTGTTGTTACATAAATAAAAAACCTCTGGGCACACAGGATGTGCATGTGCAGAACACTTCCCCTCCACCAGGGGATCAGTTCCCGGCAGCGTTACTGTATCTCTAGACTAGTCAGTAAACAAACTCCAGGATCTCTCATTTCTCTTTTAAATGTGAAATGTATTCTTGAATGAATTAAAAACGATCTGAAGCAACATTTGGACCTTGCTCCACTGAAATCCATCCATGCGTATTTAAAACAAATATTTTCAGTGAGACATCAGAGTCAGGTTGGTGGATTTTAAACCACTGCTGTCAAAATGAACTCTACAGTACAGAAGTCATCAAATCCATCACATTTTTGTAGACCACAAAGGCTGGACCCAGATATGATAGCAGTCAAAGCTAGTGTGCACTGAGCTCTGACTCTGCTAGCAGTTGAGGCTCAGCCAGTCTTACATGTGCAGCATATAAACAAGGCTCCGGTCAGCATTTAGCTCTGCCCCACTGCTCCTCTCCCCTACTAACCTGCTCATAGCGCAGCGGATCTTCCTCTTACTCCTGCCTCAATCACATTTAAAGCTCACTTTCTTTTCATAGCCTGTCTTCAGCTGCTGTGTGGCTTCTACCCAGCGTCCTCGGCCATCCTGGCTGTGTTCCCTGGATGATCTCCCTCCTCTCTAACCCTGTGACAGGCTGAGGAGAGAGGGAGGATGGGGAGGCAGGGAGGGAGAGGCTCCTTTGTTTAAGAGCTCTGCCAGCCTCTGAGCTTCCTGTCTCTCTCTTTCTCTCTCTCCCCCACACTGTCTCTGCTATGATCTGCTGTAATTTCACACTGTCCAGTGGGACCTTTATTAGGTTGTTCTTTGAGTCCAAGGGGCTGTCCTCAAATTTCTTGTCCGACTAATGGTCAAAAACCCAAACACAGTCAGTTCTACTGATATAAAACAGAGAAAAGCAGATAATGTAAGAACGATGCAGCCTGAGAATGACTGGCATTTTGGTTGACTCAAACGTGAACACTGTTGGCTTTGACTCTTCTATCAAGTGATCCAATGATCAACTCATTTGCTCATCACTGTGTGTCCAGTGCAGACAAAGCTTGGGGACGTGTCTGCGTAGTGTGGCAGCAAAGTTCTTCCCAGTAGTGGTGCTGTACCTCAAGCATGGTCACCATACAAATTCCTAGTCTACTTGTCGCACCCAGAGTGTTCAGTTTTGAAATTGTCATAATTTTTAAATCCCTTTAGCTCCATATCAGGATACAAACTGAATATTTAACAGTCCCAAATACTAAGTTTCCCAGTATGCCAATGCCAAGTTTCCCAGTATGCCAATTATTAAGTTTTGAGTCACTAATTGAATCTGTAGAAATTAATATGAAGTAACAGATAAACAATTCAATGAATGGGATAAATTATTATCAAGATACATCTGGCAAGGGAAAAAACCAAGGATAAGATTTCAAATTTTTCAGTTGATGAAAAACAAGGGAGGACATGCACCTTTTGAGGGACTACTAAACATCGGTCAAACTGAAGATTTTGTATTTTGGTGCAATTGTTATTACCAGGCGAGATGGAAAGAAATTGAGGAGAAGCTGGTCCAATTCAGGCACGTTTAGGGGATAAAAGACTGATTAATAATTAAATGGCAACAGGTAATACATTTATTAATTTTACTCTGAAAAGCTATCACAAGGAAATGGCTCCAGGAAGATGCCCCACCTATAAAGAACTGGTACGATATTATTTATGAAATTTTCGTAATGGAAAAGACGGAAAAAAAAAACAAATTTGAGGAAATTTGGAAAACATGAAAAATGTACATTTCCCTGAAACACCCTTCTTTTAAAAAAAAAAAAAGTTTCATCAACTCTTTTTAACTTCTGTATATTTATTCATTTTCTCAAACCCAAGACATCCCGTGTTCCGTCCGTAGAAAACTGTAAAAAAAAAAAGTTCACTCTATGAAAAGACATATCTAAAGATGATTATGTAATTGTTGTCAAGATGTGAAACCAAATAAAGGAAACAAAAGTGGGAAAAAAAAGAAAAGCATCCGAAATGAAATTTGTACCTTGCACCACTTAAATGCTCATTAAAACTAGTGTAGTGAACAAGTCAGGACACTGTGTAAAATATAAATTAAAAGGAGCAGAGGCAATAATTTACAAACAACCTGTAATTACCAACTGTTCCTGGGCCCATGTAGTAATCTCCTTCATACAGTCATGTGACAAAGTGGTAAAGCTCGCCTCATACTCACCTGTGAATGGCTAAATCTTTCAAGGATGCTCCTAACAGGTTTTTTTGGAGCATTTGAAAACTCTCCCAGTCTTTCGTTGCCCCTGTCCCAACTTGTTTGGAACATTATGCTGCCATAAAATCCAGAATATGCATATATTTACAAAAGTCAATGAAGCTGTCGAGGTAAAACATATATATATATACATACTCAATTGAAAACAGTACAAATACTAAATATATATATATATATA
>CAEMYA010000013.1:9732378-9762517 GCA_903131615.1 Diplodus sargus | reverse complement strand
TTAAATGATGATAAATAATAATAACAATAATAAATACGACACAAATTTCGTGTCGACAAATTTTAATTGTCGACGTAATCGATTACGTCGACTAATCGTTGCAGCCCTACCAAGCAGACAGGAATAGGCCTGTCACGATAATCAATATATCAATAAATCAATTAATCATACGATAAATAAAAATGAGCTCGATAATTTTGCCGGCCTCGATAATTTCCATTTGCATGCTTGTTTTCCTCGTGTCTCTCACATGAACCCTCTTGTCAGTCACTCTTCATCTTTGTGTGGGGAGGAGTAGAAGATGGAATTGGTTTCAAAGCAGAACGCCACAACTGCAGAGTGGGAGCATTTCGGATTCAAACCGAATGACCGTGGTGAACCACTTAACCTGGACGAGCCAGTATGTCGCATTTGTTGTAAAACAGTAGCAACCAAAAGCGGCAATACAACCAACATGCATCTGCACCTAAAGCATAATTATCCGATGCAGTTTTCCCAGCTGGAAAAAAAAACTACAACTAAAGCTACAGAGGGGCCGTCACCGTCTTCCTGACAGTCCACAATCACTGCATTTAGTCGAAAAACAAAATACAAACAGGACAGTGCAAATGGTGCGCACTAACAGACAGTGTAGTTCGCTACATCGTTAAAGAGATGCAGCCCTTTAATACCGGCGAAAAGCCGGCATTTCGACAAATGCTGCAAACATTTGACAGCCAGTATTGCCTGGGAGAACATACGTGTCACAAACGACAATTCCACAACTGTACAGCGTGAAAGATGACATACTAAAGGGTTAGTGTTATTGTTTTTGGTTGTGTGTAATTCAAGTGCAATTTTTGCCAACAGAGAGTGAGAGTCCTTTTTATTTATTGTTTCTGGTTGTTTTGTTTATCTATTTGGGATATTTAAAATGTCTTCTTCACATTCCAATTCTAATGTTAAATATTCTTAAGAAATGAAAGTTTATTGATCTTTGAAAGGGTGTACTTGCATTATTATGCCAGTATCATTATATTAGTTGAAAAATTGTCTAAAAACAACAATGTTATCGCTTTTCGCAATAACTTCTGGGACAATTTATCGTCCAGCAAAATGTGTTATCGTGACAGGCCTAGACAGGAAGTCACGCATGGAAACATGTTCAAAATAAAACACTTCGTGTTGACACCAGCACACAGATCTCAAAAAAAGAGACAAGCACAAGCTCCTCTACTAATCCTTTGTGTTGTTTTTATAACACATACCTATAACTGCAGTCGTGAGTGATTATATGATTATCGCAGGAACTCCACGGTCTGACGCCAGCTGTGGACCGTACTGCACCGTGGCGGACTCAAAACGCAACCGGTGGGGGTTGCCAGGCGGCGGAGCAAATCTGAATCGGAGCCGAAACGCAGCGGACACGTATCTGGTGGAATCTCGGGGTAAGTGGATTTTTATTTGGCCAGTGTGAAAGGGGTAAAACAGACTCTCTTGCCATTGATTAGAACATCTCTATTTAAAAGAGATTAAAATCTTTCAAAAATAGGGATTCTGCATCAAAGATAGGACGAAACCACAGAGAAAATGACATCTACAAAACCACATCAGCAAGAAAGGCATATGACGATCAATGATGTCGAGGTTTATGACAAGTGGTCATCAGTTATCAACTATAAGTTGTGTATGTGTTAAGCTATGTGAGTTTATTGAGTTTAGTCTCTTAAATCTCCTCCATCTGTGTTTCGTGGCGTGCGTGTGCAAATTATTACTTTTCCTTTTTTTTAAAGAGCCAAGACTGCCAACATCAGGAGGAGGCATGACAACACAGTGTTTGTGGGGTCCCCTTTTTTAAAAAAGAAGGAACTCACTGAAACTCTGTGAACGCCCCTGCTCATGAGTACCCAACCCCCTCAGCCAGTGTCAGCGAGGATCTGCACTGTTTTGACTGTTAGTAGTTAATGCAAAACAGCACCGTGGTCTATAGGGTTGAGCTCTCATAGTCAGTTCGGACAATTTTCCAGATTCGTTTCTTCACACGTTACCAAATAGCAGAACAGCTGAGTGGGCTGCTGCGCCACAGAAAAGAAAAAAAAAACTATTCTAAAGATGGAGATGTGTTTTTAAATCACTTCTTCTTTCTGGATTATAATAATGTCGAATTAAGAATAGTTCTCCCTGGAAGTAACAACAATTAAACCTACCCTATAACTATGATAGCTCACAGTGTTAGTTATTCCCAAAATGGGCACAACGTGTTTTTAGGCAGATTGTTAAATACAGATCGGTTTTTCCTCCAATGGTAACGTCACGCACCACATCCAAGCAGAACGTCACGACTTGTTGCGCTCACAGATGCAGCAGAAACAACACACGCACACGCACGCACACGCACACAGTATTCTGACACAACAGTGATTTCTTTTGCCGACTCACCACATGTTTGAGACGTCCGGTGAGCGTCACGGGAGGGCTCCGCCGGTTTTAGCTCGTTAGCAGTGTCAAGCCCAGATTCCTCCCTGACACAGACCCAGTTTTGCTGGGCTTCCTGCTTCACGATGCAAACTTTCCAATCCAGACGCAGACGCACGCACGTCAACTCATGTTGGACGAGGGAGGCAGTTCCGCTTACAATTTTCAAAATAACGTCCAACTTCCGCTTTTGACAAAACAGCGCATCCAGATAAAATAAATAAATAAACGAACTCAAAATAAAACCTACCTAACCTTACTAATGTCCCGTTTACATGATTCACGTGATTAAGTTCTATGGCGGTGCATGGGTTGAGATAGCGAGATGTTGCTGTTACTGAGCACGATGGAAGACATTGTGATATGCGTGTGTACAGTCAGGGTGAATTTAAAATGCACGCACAGAGGAGAGAACCAGTCCTCCACCTCAGCGTCATTTCTCATTGATCAGCTGGAGACACCGTGGATACAAGCTGCTGACGGTCCAACCTTTCTACACGGACTTTTACTTTGATAGTGATCAATAAAGACGATGACAACAACCCTGCTTGACTATATACTGCAATACTAGAAATATTCAAGTGCATAATGTTTTACAGATGTCTATTCATCCACGAGCCATGTCACTCTGAACAACAGCTTTCTATGGAGTACTTCCGGGTTTTGTTTTGCAGAAAACCATTATTCCTTAATTGTTCCATTGAGGCACTATAGCTAACTCTTTTTTGGCCACATATCTCATCTGTGTGAGTATTGTATGTGACATTGGTCCACTGTTATTATGATAACCTTAAAATAACAGCTTTTGTCATTTTGTAACTTGTAATAGGGCAGTGATGCCTCTTTCACATCCGCGGTGACCTTTATCACTTCTGCACTTTGTAAAGAAAGAGAGAAAGAATGTGTGTTTCTCGCATAGTGAGGACATAAATGTGTTTACACTCACACTGTGGGGACGAGATTTTCTTTAAAACAAACCATATATTCCCATACATTAGGTGCGAAAAATGACACAAAATATAGTTGAATCTCTTTATTCAGAATTTCTATTTAAATACAAGCTAATGTTATAAAAATGCAGAGACAGACTTGAATCTCGTATGATAATAAACACTAAACACTGAAACACAAAAGCTGTTAAAAAAGAAGTTTAAGTTGACACTATCAATGCAACGATAACATTATTGCTGTTACAGTACTGATATGTAACTGGCAAGGTAAATGTTACCTTATCTGGGACAAGAAACAAAGGTCCTTCCAACACGTGAAAGGGAAAGTACATTCTCCTCGGCAGGGAGAACATTCAATTTAGGCTACACCAAGTTAGAGTCAGCGCTTCGGATCAGAAATAGAAAGGATCTGCACACACCAGCTGCCCATCAAAAACAAAAACAGACAGTGTTTATGCTCTGACCTTCCCACATTGTCTTATTCAGGGATATATGATGACCACATGTGACAACTGATCAGTGACCAACTGATTTATATTCTAAAATCCTTACGGATTAATCACTACATTTTATGCATTAATGTATTTCATGGAATCAATTTGTCAATCTTTATAACTACTGGAGTACTTTTTAAAAACTATTGGCTTCAGGGACGTCACAAACAGTCAGCAGGACAGAAAACATCATCAGAGATACCCTCTCATCTCCTTCCACTACCTTCCCTGTGTGGCATTTATACTCATTTTGTTGACTTTTGTCTGGGGGTTGACCGAGAAGACACTCAAACTTTAACACAACAAAAAAACAAAACAAAAATGGATTTAACACTCAATGTTGAGTCAGGGTCTGCAGCTTATTGAAGGACCAAGTAGAAGGTATATTATTAGAATATATTATAATTTTTCACAGCTTTTCAGCCACACAATGATTCAGGTGTCATCTTATATGGAATTTTAGTCACTCATACCTGGCTGTATAAGGAGAGGAGATAGGCCTTACTTTGCAACTTTCTGTAGGTCCACATTTCTGCAGACTTTGTTTGAGGGACCCACAGTTCAAATACAGGGTTACCATTATGTATTAGCGGGTGCACAAAAATGATCCATTATCTCCCAAATAACCCAATTATCCTGATAATGGTGCTCTAGAATTGGCCTATCTGTTTAACTTATTTATTCTGTATGCCATGTTTTTATATTCACCAACAGAAATTTCCTGACCTCTGAAATTTTCATTTAGGATTTGATTCTCTAGTTAAATCACACTCAATCAAACAATAAGAAAGCAACAAGCTTCTGAAACATCATGAAAATGTTTCCTTAATTTTCGTAAGAGTCAAAGTCACCCCCGTTATGGCTCAGAGATAAGACAACTGAACCTTTTCCATGACTAGTGACCAAAGAAGGTTACAAGATGTGGAATGAGTTCTGTAAAACGATCTTATCAGGGCTCCCTTATTTTTCAGTTTGTGTATTCCTCGGAAGAGCTCAAGTCTAGCTTCATATCTGTCTTCATATCTGTTTCTTAGCTGCATTCAAATTCATTTTTCAACATGTTCAGCTGACCTGCTGTGCTCTATGGGTTAAGCTACTTCTTACTTAGATTTTATATCTTATTTGGAGATGTAGCAACTGAACACTTTGGGGGAAATTCTTGATTAAATTATTAGAAAAATATAAGACTGTGAAAAACAGAAGAGCATTACTGCCACGTTACTGAAGCCATTGCCGTTACCCTTAATCCAGCATCATGAGCATAAAGACAAAGAAGGGATCGCGTGAATTAGAGAGAATTGTGATGTGGTTTGATGGAATAGGAAGTGCAGAGCGCTGGACTTTCCCGGTTCTTCTCACAGAGTTTCACTCAGTTTGATTGTTACTGCTTTCACCTCCGAGTACTCAGCCAGGGCGTACTCTCCACTGAAAAGACGGAGACAACACATGAGGCAGGTTAGGACATGCAAATTGAACCAGAATATGAAATATGAAGAAACAGTGATGGTTCTTACAGCTCTCGTCCGTTGCCTGACATCTTATACCCTCCAAAGGGAGTCTGGGCATGAAGGGCATTATAGCAGTTTATCCTTAACAGAGAGGGAGAGTAACGGTTTAATTTGTTTGTTGTCAGCTCTTTCATTTGTCAAGTGAACATACAGCATATGTTACATACAACAACCTTTAAATGGCACAACGAAATTTAATTAAACAGACAAATCAAATCCCCTTCGCTGTGAGGACTGTGAACAGGATCTCACCAGACAGTGCCAGTCTCAAGGGCTGCAGACACAGACAGCGCTCTGTCCATACTTGTGGTGAAGACTGCTGACACCAGGCCATATTGTGAGGTGTTTGCTCTCTCCACAGCCGTCTCATGGCTCTTAAAGCTGAATATACACTGCACCGGACCAAAGATCTAAGAGGGGAAAAGATATCAGTCGTGGCTGCATGTAGAGAATTGAGCCACAAAAACATGAAAAAAAAATCTTAAAAAAACTATACAGTTTAATATCTCTGAAAGCGTAGGCTATATGTGCTTTATAACAAATGTGTTTCCATTATTATATCCATTTAATTTATTAGAAAGATAGAACACAGACAACAACATCAGAGATCTCTGTCCAGAAGAGCGCAGTCCTCGGAACAGCTTAGATACTGCGCAGAACCTTCAAGCTCCTATTTACTGTCGATGTGAACTGAGTTACCACTGGAGTACATTAAGCCTCAAATACCACTTGCTGGCCAAGCACACGTCTGATGCAGAGAGCCCTCCTCCCCCTCGCCAAAGGCAGACCATGCAGGATAGTTTGCAACAGAGACGCCTGGACAACTCTACATGAACGTTACATTCAGGTCAATATGCCCATCCGTTGTTGCTTATTGGACAGTATTTGTCATTGTTCTGGATTGCTGCAATAATAATAAACACACATTTGCATCAAGCAAGCACATTTGTTCACTCCCATGTTGATAAGAGTATTAAAAAATACTCCTTTAAGGTACATCTAGAACAGATAAAAAATGTGCAATTCATTTTGCGACTTGCTGTGTGCATAAAGTTCTGGTGTGTGTTAACGCTGCTGTAATTAGGGAGAGAGACTCGTTATCTTTCTCTTTGTCAATAATATGGATTCTGTGTTTTATGTTATGTGGGCTGCTGATGAGTGTGTCAAGATAGGAAGTTGTGCGTAAAGTTAAATGTTTTCATGCTTCCTATTGTTAAAGCCTTAATTACTAGCAGCCACGCATTATCACAGTTTGAGACGGACAGGCACCACCGGCAATGGTTATTAATGTCACAACCCTTTTTACTTATTTTAATGCTGATTGTGAAATTATGTGTAAGCCACAGTGGTAGCATTGACAGGCAAATGCCTATCTTATATATATGTATACATAGTGAAAGCAAATAATTTCATTGTTTATCCATTCGTCATTATTTTGTCATATTTCAGAGCCACAGATAATCTCCAAAGATCAGCACGCCCCTCCCTCAAGTCATCCTATGGAGCAACTCAACCACTGTGCTCACATGGTTTCATTCAAATTCTTGTCTTCGTAGGTACCCATGTGGCCAAAAAACAGGACTTAACTGAAGGCAAAACTTGGCGCTACGTGGACTCAACTAACAACCCGGCAGATGATATATAACCAGGGGCGAGATGCTAGCTGAGCTAAGAGCACAGGGTCGCTGGTTCCAGGGGCCACCCTTTTTCCACTGGGTGCCAGAACAGTGGCCTGAGACTCCACTAGCGTCCCATCTGCCAGTGACTACAGGGAGGGTGAGAATCACCTTCTCCAGCAGGCACAGCAAGATTGCGTCATCTCAGACCTTGCCCACCTCAAATCTGATGAGCCACTCCCTAAGAGCAGACGTCTGCTCACAGCTCCTGAACTTAACACTGCAACTCAGCTGATCTGTGTAGGAGGGCCATTACGCCGCAGTACCCAGCTCGACAATGAAACGATCCATCAAACCGTGCTTGATCCTTAACATGTACTCACTCAATTGATCAACAAAGTCCGAGACGAGAAATGGCATCACCCAGGACCTGAGCTGGTCTTTGCTGAGGTTTGCAGAAAGTCCTGGATTCTGCATTGAAGAGAGGCCATCCGCCATTAACAGCCTGGGTGTAGTGACTGCTGCAAATGGTGTGGTCTTGAATGCACTGCAGCCCAACCTCAAAGCCCAACTCGCCAAGGAACAGATTCACTTTGGTTTCAACCCGCCTAATGCCCCCCATTTTGGCAATTGTTGGGAACAAGAAATCTGGTCCCTGAAACAAGAACTGGAGGCGACCAGAGGTGCCCAGTTGGTGGCTGTACTGAGGACTGTTCTGACAGGGATAAAGGGGATTCTGAATTCCAAGCCTCTTGGATATGTCATCCAGCAATACAGATCCAGACCTAATCACACCCAACTCCATGTTGGTGGGGCGGCCAGACGCATCGCTACCCCACGTGTTGTATCCAGAATCAGAGATACTCAGCTGACGGAGGTGGAGGCACAGTCAGATACTGGCCAACCACTTTTGAAAGCACTACATCAAGTTCTACCTCCCTGGTCTCCACACACATCAGAAATGGACCTCAGAGACTGCAGATCTCTAACTTGGTGCCTCAGTAATGGCCATGGACCCACAGCTACCCAGCACACTGTGGCGAGTTACAACTTTTCCAACATTTGTGAGTAGCTTGCTGTGTTCACAAAGTTCTGGTGTGTGTTAACGATGTCGAAATAAGGGAGAGAGACATGTTATCTATCTCTGTGTTAATAATGTGGAATCTTTGTTTTGTTTTCTGACTGATTTGATGCTGACTGTTAAGTTGTGAAGCCATGTTTTCATACTTCCTCATTTTAAAGCCTTAATTACTAGCAGCCATGCATTAGCACAATTTGAGACGGATGTGCTGCGAGCAACGTGCTGCCACATGCCAACGATCAAAGGAGCACATCACTGTTCACACTACAGTGGATAGTTGAGCTGGTATTGTTGTAGCTAACTCTTAACTCTCTGTATCACATGGTAATTAATGTCTCTCCCCTTTTTATTTATTTCCTTGTAGACTGTTACAATCTGTATAAGCGGCAGTGGTAGCATTGACAGCCAAATGCTTATGTACATATATGTGTGTATACAGAGTAAATGCAGATGCTATGTACATAGACATCTAACTGTTTATGCTGACACATTATAGTGAACAATCTCTGTTATTTTCTCATATTTAAAAAAACACACATAAGGCTCCCATAAATCTGAACTATAAAGACATAATGGTTAATTTCTTATTGAACACTGTGCAGCGGGCCAGTCCCCCCATCAACCAGTCACAATTGTTTTTACAATTACACTGCTTGCAAAAAAATAAGGTTTGTCATATTTCTAAGAAGTTTAAAGCTGTTATTACAATGTGCCAGGTACATATTAATTGACATTAATGTAAATTTAAGTATTGGATTGAGGCCACAAATTTTGATTGGTAAATCCCTAATAGAGGAATATTTTCATTCTCAGAGGTGTGCTGGCTTAGTCGTGAATCCCTTATTTAGATAGTTTCACTGGTCACCAAAACACATTGGGCTTGTGATGCAAATGTAAGCACACATAAAATGTTTGGAGCACATTGAAATGCTGTCATGTTTGAGTTTGTGGTTCTGTTATTTCCTGTTTTATTCTGAAGTTCTGCCTTCATGTGTCATGTCTCACTTTTCATTTCCTCCCTTTGAGTTAATTCCCGCCCTTTTCCTGTGTTCTCCTGTGTCCAGTTAGTTAATTGGCACCTGTGTATACAGTCTGTGTTGGCCCTACTGTCTTTGTCAGTTTGTCTGTTTTGTTCCCCTGAGCCTGTTTCTGTGTCTTGCATTTGGGTCCTCAATAGCTTTCCCACACGTCACAGTATAAACTGACCTAAAAATATGAACCCAACAGGCACCAGCATGCAACTGGAGGATATGAAGGAACAATCCCTCTATCACGACCGTAGACATTTTTTTAAATGAAGACGGTCTATAAACCCTGGTTGCGGGAAGCTGATGCAAACCAGCCTGCACTCCCAGCTGTAAGGCACAGTTTTATCAGCTTCCAGTCAGCTCCTGTGTCTGCTAACCTCCCATTCAACTCCAATGTCAGCTAGACACAAGCCTGCTAGCCTCCTGTCAGCTTCGGGGCCTTCGTTACGGGGAACACACCAATCAAGGGGGACTCCTTCAATGTCAACTTACCAAAAACAAAGATTCATCTACTAGTCCTTCTTTACAGGCAGACTTTAGTTGCAAACTCTGTCTTTACAACTTGTAGATAAATAGATGAATTTAAAAAGTGCTAAAAGTGTTGTAAGATGCTTAGCGGTGTGGATGTTTAAGTTATGCAACTGCAGTGTAGTCTGTTTATGGCCTAACAATAGATTTGTACTTCTTTGAATTAAAATAATACTTTGAAAATCACAAACGTGGTGTTCATCTGTGAGGATTATTTTGCTGAACAAAACATTCAAGTATCATAAACTTGTGTTTGCCACAGAACTTCAATTGGCGCCATTCAAAAGTCCAATTAAAAAATGTTGGAAGAATGACCAAAGAAATTATCCCTGCCTTGTTGGGGTTGTGCTAGATTTATTTCTCTCTTAGAACTATTGCATCATAATATAGATAGAATGAGCTGTTGCAGCCTTTAGTAGTCAGACTTCAATTGTAATATTGCAATGCATTTGTCTTACAAGTAACACTGACTGCCATATTTTACAGACAATCTGTGTGGCATAGATCTAACAGACATCACAGCAGCCAGTAGCATCAGGAACATCTGGATAATCACAGGACGATTCATCAGGATGACTGCTGTGACCTGAGAGCTCCACCTACCAGCTGCCACTGCAGTATAGGGAGCTGAAGTCAAGCCCTGTGGGACCTTATTTCAGGAAAATCTTATATGGTGGTGAATGGAGAAAAGCAAATAAGTACACATATGATGTTTAGCAATTTAAAAGATAAATTCCCATGTCAATAAAGTTGCTGTGAAACTAAAAATTAAATATAAGACAGTGAAAACATGTAATTATAAAGATTGCACAGCCAGCAGTCGGGTTAGTGATGCCGTCTTTTTGAACGGCCACCAAACCCGTAACTTAAACATTGGAGCGCTGGTCCTGCATGGGCTTGCTCACAAAACTGTTGAACTAACCCTGTCAATAGGACCAGATTTATTGTGTTAGTTCGTCTTTTTTTAGTACCTTTTCTGTGCCAAGTCAGCGGCCTAGTTAGAGTTGGTGATGTGTGTTGAGTGAGATGATGTAGTTCCCCCAGCAATTTCATCACATGAAATTATTTCTTTCTCCATTCACTGCCATACAAAGTATTTCTGAAATAAGGTCTAATAAAGAGCTTAAGTCATACATAGTAGTCACCATCTTGCCCCTCTCACTCACTCGCTAGCATCCCAAGTAGTATCTGCTTTACAACAGTGCCACCTAGTGGTAAAAGCAATGAACATATAAATTATATCATATTATAATAAGCTAAACCCGGTCTGGTCACAACAGTTTAGCCACTGAATGTCCCCCTGTGCCGCTCATACAGGAGTTCTAAAGAAGTAAAGTGAATACATCTGCAACAAGGTAGGGGTCATTTCATTGGTCAGCAGTACACCTTATTTTTCCCGGGGGAATTTTGACAGGATTAATGCACAGTAAATCCTAGCCCTAAACCAGGCTGTGGTAGAGGCATGGCAAGAGCTCATAAGCAGAGTAGAACAGGCCAGTAGCAGGGTATTAGTGACGGGCGGATCGATCCAATAATATTGATATTACCAATACCACATACTCCTTTTGTGGAATGATTCAAGCATCAATTCGATCAATGTAACCACGGACCATTGGAGCGACGCCTTTTGTCCCACCACCAGGTTTGGTCTGAATTTATGCTAACAGCGAGGCTGTTCATGAGGCCACTTCATCTAGAGTTGGAGTCTCACCTATTTTCTAGTGCGGAACACATGTGGTTCTCTGCAAAAATAGACCTGAAAATGCCTGTAGACAATCATATCAACATCAGAGCAGCATTTCACTACAATTTTAATGTTGTATGTTTCTGTTTCTGTAAGAATATATCACACACATGAAGAGAATACACACAAGAGAGTTCCTGTGCACTCTCTTATTCTTTCTCTCCCTCCCTCGCTCTGTTTCCCCCTCCCAGTTTCTTGCTCTTTCAAGTGGGGTAAAAGAAAATCACAACATCATATTGATGAGGCAAGCTCCATGTTAACAGACAGGGCAGGAAGGAGCCGCACTGCAGCAGCAACTATGTGATGCAGTGAGCAGCAGCAGCTCAGCAACGCAGACACCATGCACTGCACGAGCAACCTGGAAGGCCAACCTGTTTGCAATGAACTGAAACAAACTGTTACCTCTTCCTTGGCGATGCGCATGTGGTCTTTGACACCAGAAAAGATGGTGGGGTGCACAAAGAGGCTCTTCTCGCCCACAGCTGATCCTCCATACTCCAGCTTGGCTCCCTCTTTCTTCCCACTCTCTATCAGATCCATAATCTTGTCAAACTGCTGTTGGTCAATCTGAAGCAGACACGTAGACAAGGGAAAGAGACAGTTTCATCAAATGGGAACAAAACCAGACATTGGGAAATTCACTTTTTTGTCTGTCTGTGTGTATATACATGTTGTATATAGAGACAGATGTGACATAGATACCCATCAGCTCCTGTGCCTCAGAAGCAGTGAAAAAATGTATTTCCCTGTTGACCTATTCCTTAAGTGACTTAAAGTATCCAAGAATTAAAGTGGGTATACCACCCTTAACAATATGGGGCCTGGTGTTTTGCTTTCAGGTTTCTGATTATTGGTTCAGTTTTCAGCTCTCCCACTGTGATTGCATTCACCAGGGACGAAACTTTTAAAAAATGTCAAAATCTGATCATACACACTTTGACAGAGATATTTGCTTATATATTATTTGCTTATATTTATCCTAGCCTGTGTGTTCACGTCTCACCTCATGGCTGTGACGGTGAGGTCTTACAACACCTGGCTGATCAGATAACTTCCACAGAGTGCAACAATGCAGAAAAAACATGAACAGCGGAAGACAGAAACAACACATAAATTGTCCAAACCAGTGTAAAAACCACAATGCACCATTGCTACACAACATTAAATTACACAAATTGCTCTGTGCACAGTGCAGTTCTGGGATTATGATCACTGCCTGGTTCATCTTCTCCTGATATACAGACACAAACTAAAATCCGCCATGCCTGTGGTAAAGACTGTGAGCAACAAGGCAATATATCATCATATTATATAACCTTCTGCATGTACAACAACAGCAAACTCTGGTTTAAAGCTAAACTTTGGCAGATTTGTTAGACCAAGGAAACACACTGACAAAAGATATCAGAGCAGCAAAGACACAATGACACAATGGTCACCTGCCTCATCTAGGATGGTGATGAGTCTACACACTGATATGTCATGTTCACAACTTGTTTCATTGCCCACATGTATCCGTAACAAACACTCACACTCAGCCAGCAATTCAGTTACAGCAGGTTTAAACATCCAATCGTCTACAGGTATTCTAGAATGTTGAGTGTGTTCCTACCTGTGGCCCATGGGATGTCCGGGGGTCCAGGGGGTCTCCTATGACAATCTTCTTGGCGTTTTCTATGCTGCGTCGCACAAACTCTTCATAAATACTTTCCTCCACAAAGACGCGCGATGCAGCTGTGCAGCACTGACCCTGGTTATAAAACGCTCCTTTCTGGGTTTCCTCTACAGCCAGCTGCACTGTGGACACACATTGGCATTGGTTATATCTTTCATAATTTTTTCTTAACTGTGTATTAGTGACTTTTCTTGTTTCATCAGTTATGCGTGATTTTAAATTGCTATGCGCACATGAAGGAAGATGAATAGCCGCTTTGTAGAGGCTAACAGGGATCCAGATGAAGAAAAGGAATAACATTTCTGAAAACTTCTGCTTTTTCAGTAGAAAATCACACCCTCTCTTCTCCATTATGCATCATCTGTCTGGGATGATGACGGTGAGTGTCATGGTTTGTGAATTGATATCTTGTTGTGTTTTGCTTCTTTGCCCTCTTGTGTCTCTTCTGTCTTTCCCCCTTCATCCTTGCGTGTTTGTCTCCCTCTGTCTGTCAGTATTGTTTCCTTCATGCTCTGTCCTCTGTCTGCTTCCCTCATTATCTCACCTGTCCTCCTCCTCTCTCCCCACCTGTTCCTCATTCCCTCATCAGTGTGTCTGTGTACTTAAGCCTTGGTTCCCCATGTACTCTTAGCTGTCAGTTTGTTGCTGGTCTTTGAGTGATGTCCCTCTCCTTGTGTTTCCTCTTGTGTCTCCTGTTTTATATTTTTCTGGTTTTTTTTTCTCTAGGTTTGATTTGAACTTAGCCTTTTTTCGTTTGCACTTTGTTTTGCTATTTTAGTTGCTACTTAGTTTTTTGGTCCTTGGACTCTTTTTGTTTCGCTTTTTGTTCCTCCTTATCCTGCCTCTTGGGAGTCGGCATTTGGGTCCACCTCCTATTTCCTCAATCCCCTGATAGTGAGTTGATGATGGGCAACAATTTACATATTTGATTTGCCCACTTTTTGTCTTTGTCATTCCTACATTTGCGACTTGTAGTTGGTCATAGTTGTCTTAACCATAACCATCCTAATTATCTATATCATTATAACTTTAACGAGGGGCGAATAGTCCTATATGTGTGATATACAAAAAAGTGCTTGTTTCGAGTTGTCTGTAAAGACAGTAATTGCAGTTTACTGGCTCTTAACAGATACTGTTAAAAGGATGCGACATTTGGAGTCTTCAGTTAAATGGCATTATATCAACATATTACCCATGAATGGCACGGTAGTGGCTGCATCTCCAGTTTGACCTGATACAGATTGCTCTACTGAACTGTTTGCAGCAAAGTAGCTGAAGCCCGGCAGGGTTCTCTGCAGCCTTGCATTCAACCTCTAAGCAATAGTATTTTTTTCACAGTGTGTCCGTGACATGACAGGAAAGACACAAAAAAGTTTAGTTACACGGGTGAAAGATGAGGATTAGTAGACTTTCATGAGGTCAAATCTGCCTCTCATTATTGCCTGGAGCTGCAAAAGTGTGAGATTGCAATATAGTAGGTAATATTGTGACTCCAGTGCATTCTGAAGCAATCAAAATCCAACATTACGATGTTGCATGTCATTATTCAATATAAGGGACAGAGACAAGAGAGGATGTTTACTTACAGTCACAGTCAGCAAACACAATGCAGGGGTTCTTCCCTCCCAGCTCCAGAGTCACTCTCTTCAGATTACTTTTGGCTGCAGCTTCTTTGATCAGCTGGCCCACCTGCACACATAACAGAAGACCGCAATATCTAACTCCGTCGTGAGGTTATTATGCCACACAGAATTCTGCCTCTGCCATACACTGAGAAACAGAGATGTGAGTGTAAAGCCGATGATTTCATGATAGGAATCTCTTTTTATGCCTTTGTCACAGGAAACTATTAACTCTGATGAAACCGTTACGTTAGTCCCTGGACAGTCTTTGGAACAGAGTTCCTGTGGATGAAAAAAAAAATCTTGGCTGAATAATAATTGTTCATTGTTTATGCTCGTGCAGGGTACCGTGTCTCTGTGAATGGTGCATGCATAGAAGCTTTTTATGATCACTACACCATTCCAATGCAGTATTTCTCCAAAACTGCAGGGGGTGTACAAATAAAACATTCTGAAATGAAGCAATGAGCAAGAATTACCGTTAAGAATGAACTTAATCTAATTGTTACCTTAATCCTGGTATCCTGTAAATTAAGACTTTAAGTGATATGTACAAAAAAAAGGATTGATCTTGTTAAAAGCAGCACTGCACCAATGGCTTGTGGATTCTTTATCAAAACCAATGTCTAGAGAATATTCAACTTTCATTAGTTTGTCAAAATGAGGGTTATGCAGGAGAACTGTGTTGTCATTACTCAGATGTCGTTGTAATGCAGTTTATTTAGAGCCATTATTAATCTCCCAGAAAATCTCACAAGGAGAGGGCAAAAAAAAAAAATCTTAAGCTTATGAGAAGTAACAGTACTGTGTACTGGTGAGCACTGGCCCACATCTAGCTCTGGTGGCCATACACCATAATGTACCTCTGTAGAACCAGTGAAGGCCACTTTGTCGATGTCCATGTGGCTGGCGATGGCTGCTCCTGCTGTGGGACCGAACCCTGGAACGATGTTCACAACTCCAGGAGGGAACCCCGCCTGAAATGGCAACACAGAGTGCATGTTTATATAGGGAATCACCGATTATATAGCCATATATATTTGTCTACATATTGTAACATACTGACATTTATTAAAATGAGTTAAATTCTGTCAAAAGGCTGAAAAGAGGTAAAGATGGCCTAGTTCCTTTTTTAGACAGATTGGCTCCTGATTCCCTGGAGTAAACTTAAACTACAAATGCTCTCTCCTCAGAAGCAAGAAGAAGGCTACATTTTGTTTTATTGTGTAAAGCTTTGCAACCTACTTAAGACAGCCTCCCCCATTGTCTTGTAAGATAACCTGATGAAGGCCGAAGTACCGAAACATTCTTGTCAATTGACTTAATTGCAAGTGAGGTGGACAGTGTGCGGGGGTCTCCCCTGCTGTGAACAGCAACTACCAGAACATAAGCAGTCCAATCACAAAAAAAGTAGGATTTTCTATAAGAACACATCTGTTCCATTAGATGGCTGACAGAGGCTTTAAGACAAAACCCCTCTCAGTCCACAGCTTGGATCAATCCCACAGTACATTTTGAGCCCAACATCAGACCTCTTTGATGAGCGATCCAACATGGAGGGCTGTGAGAGGGGTCTGCTCTGCTGGCTTGATGACAACAGTGTTTCCACAGCTCAGGGCCGGTGCTATCTTCCACATGAACATCAGCAGAGGAAAGTTCCACTGTAGACAAAAGAACACATGTTAGTTGACTGCTTTTAATAGGTAAATGCAGTACAAGTCACACTGTTGGTGGCACACTGTCACAAACAATTTTTTTTGCAGGGTGGTGGGGGGTCACCCTTAGGGACAGGGTGAAGAGTTTTTACATCTGCAGAGCTGCCAACTCTCACGCTTTCAGCGTGTGACACACGCAATTGCACACACGCCACACATCCAATTTGTCACGCAAAAAAAAAAATCCGATCTTGGGCCGAGACTCATTCGTTCCTTTTCAACCTCCCCAACGGTAGATGGCGCTGAGAAACGCCACTGTAACCCTATTCGCTGCATAAACATCCTACGTAGCGACAGAAGAAGAGCTACAAGGACACAATCGCGGGAGAAAATCATCATCTCCAATCTGAACAGAGATCAGGTATGTTACAATTAGTGATATATATCGTCAATTACGTACCCACTCTCTTAAACTTTAAATCTTGAAAGAAATTCGTTTGTGTTTGTGCGTGTGAACTTGATTTTGTGTTGTGAATGTAAACTCAGCTGTCATAACAAGCAGCAGGAGAGCACCTTGTTAACCTCATAGTATAGCCTACTGCATGCTCAAAACATCAGCTCATAGCATTGTTTATTTAGTGTTAGGCTTTATCTTTTTAGCACTTCGAACTGGTAAGATGTATTCCAAAGAATTTAACATAAAGACAGGAAATTTGTGCTATAGAAGTAGGCATGTTTTTGCAACTGAGAGTAAACCAACATGTCATGACCATTTGAATTCTTTAAGGTTGCAAAGATGTCTCGTAAAAGACCTTTGCCAGGCCCAGGACAAAAAAGAAATCTGTTATATTATTTAAAGAACCAGCCAAGTCAGAAACAGCCAGAACAGCCAGAACAGTCAGACCAAATTCTGGAAACAAAATTTTGGTCACCCCCGACAAAATCTCACTCCAAGGTTTTTTGAAAAGTTGGCAGCTCTGCATCTGGAAGGAGCTTGGAGCAGATCTGAAATGAAGTCCATCAACTCAAACCTGTCCCCTACAGGTCTCTCCACATGTGTCTCGATTGACTGCTCGTGATCAGATGTCACTTCATCACACACATGCAAATAAACACGGAAATTATTGAAAGAAGCAGATCCAATGCAGATTATTTTGCATTATAGTAAATCACATGAAAATCAACTGTTATCAATTCGGCCTGTTTCTCTGACTACTATTATGACATCAGTTGAGTAGCCAGTCGTTCAAGTGGCCCAGGACCCATGTGCATGCACACCACTGAAAGTGGTCACATCCTGACCACCTCTGAATGTGGTCTGAGTAAGCGGATCTCAAATGCGTCCTCAATGCATCTTGGGTAGAGCTGTCCGAATGTGATTGGATCACTTAGAGGGGGTAGTAATACCAGGTCTGAACAGGGCCGCACATTGAGAGAAACCACTTTAGGTGATTTGGGTTTCTGATAAGGACTCCTCCTGGGTACCTTACTTTACAAGGTTTCTGGGCATGTCCAAGTTGGGAGGAGATGCTGGGCAGACCCAGAACGCATTGAAGCGACTGCATGCCCAGTTTGGTCTACAAACATTTTAAGAAGGATGTCTAGGTACCTTACCTAGCATACTGCCACTGCTACCTAGACACTGCTAAGACACCTGTCATGATTTGGACTTCGTATGGAGTTTTCTGTGCTTCGTGCTTTTTTTTTTCTTATGTGGTCTCAGAGGAGCTCTGCAGAGCCTGGGCATGGCGTCCCTGGATGGCTTGAGCTCCTACCTCTCACAAACCTGCAGCACATCTGATCATCGATGCCAGCTCAAATACTCTGGTCTTCTCTCCACTAATTGTTTCCGCTCGTCCTTGCGGTATATGGCAAAGCTGCTAGTACTACTATTTATGACTCTTCGCTCCTGTGTATTCTTGCGGTCCTATGAGACTAATTTCATTCTCTCTTTGCCTTCACCAGAGCATGTGTGAAGTCTGTGTTCAAGCTTGACAGCTATCCTGCCACCCGGCCTCTTGCACCCCTGCCACCTGCCTTAATCCTTCTGTGGATTCTCTGCAACTGATTCACCTGTGCCTCCACCTAAGCCTTAACCTGCACCATCATGAACCGCAGCTAATCCGCCTGCTAGCCTGAGCCTGAGCCTGGGCCTGAGCCTGAGCTACCTGATAAATTCCTTTCAACCATTTTTCCTGTCCTGTCCCAACTTGTTTGCAACACGTTGCTGCTAGTAAATTTCAAACAAACACATATTTACAACATGTTGTCTTTGTACTGTTAACGAAAGTATATTGTCAAAAAGGATTAGAAAACGATCGCATTCTGTTTATTCATATTTTACGGATCATTTTCAGTCACTCAGTTGGAGTATGTCAAATGACCTGTGTTTAAGGTTTGTTTTTTTAAATATTAGTTTATTTACGCGACTTAGTTCTAATTATCACTGCAACAGCCTCAAATGGAAATAACATCAATCCGTGTAAGAGGCACAAACTCCACGCATCAGTGCTTTGCTTCATCACTTGGATGCTGTTCTGGATCTGGCCCTAATATATAAGAACATGAAAGGAGCCGTAAATCATCTCGACTGGAGATGATTCAAAGTAAACACATTTTGAAAAACAGCTCATTTATTTTCCAGTTGCTCGTTTCCATGTTGGAAACCAATGGACGAATAATTGGGCACTCAAAACCAAATAAGAGGGCAATACATGTGAGTGCTGCATGCTTATTATTCAGGCATTGTTAACTTTTACAACACTTTGGAAACACACAGCACCATTAAGGGATCTTGGGATCACAAGCTGAGAGAAAGGTATCCTGTTTGCCTCTCACAATTACTCATGTTGTGTGTGTGCCAGCAGTACTTTCAGTAATTACACATCCTTCAGTATAAATTTCATTTTTTGGTATAATCGCCCATGTTATACAACAGCTGTTTTGTTCCATTGTTGCCAAAGCAACATTAGAGGTTATAGGCTCAAGATAAAAACTGAATGGCCTTATTTTGTCTTGATGTTGAAATTATACTCATGTTTCTGCCTGGAGCTACGATAGAAAAATACACAATACGGTGAAACACCGAACATTGCCCCACCCTAAATTTGATGAAGTTATTATCAAAAGCAAAAAAGAAAACTAAAAAAATATATCGTCCAATGTGTGAAAGGGAATACAAGCAGCACAGCATTGGAGCTGCGTTCCTCTAAGAATCACCCTAAAGGGATTAGCAGAGAAGAGGTCTTGTTTAGGGACAGCAAAGATTAAGATAAGGTTTCTAGTGCACTTACCACAGTTTCATTCCATCCTCACACCCGTACACTGCTTTTAAATTGAGTGCAGTTGCTTCACTAGCACAAAATATTCAAGATCTGTACTTCAATCAAGCCTTGCTCAAAGAACATTAGCGTTGTAACATAAATGATAGAACCATTCACTTAAAGACTGTTACATGCTGAAGGGCTTTGCCTCATTAAAAAGGAGCACTGCCAGGTCGCTACACTTGTGGCGGTACAAATGTGGTATTGCTGTGTTCTAGGTTGTAAGTGACATAGGGACATAGCGCAAATTGTTATAATTTTGCTGCTTCCTGATTGATCAGCAACTGAGAAGACAGAGGATAGTGATAATCTGTGATAATATTTTAAGGTGTTCACACTGTATCAGGGTAGGTGGACTCTAATACATAAGATGGCAGGCAGGGATGAGGTTACGATTGGGATCATGGCAATATAAGGAACAGGCAAACACGATAAAACATCAGGGAATCCAAACAGCAGGATCATGGAAAAATAACAGGATGACTCGAGAATAACTGAACAAAAGGCCGGGGTTAAATACAATACAAAATAAACGAGGGGATATGGGGCAATTGGAATGAGGCAGAGAAACACAGGTGAGGGTGATGAATGGAAGTACACTAGAAACAGGGAAGAGGCTGCAAAGACACTGAGGAGCGGGAAGGCCAGTAAAGAAAATGATGTGGAGGTGTGGAGGGAAAGCAGACCCGGGTAGAGCTCAGGTATCAGGGCTGGGCTAAATAAACAGATACAAGATAGGTGTGGAGGGAGAATTAGGCTGGTGAAGAGCGGAAGAAAACATGATGAAAAAAGGAACACTGGAAAAAGACACCACAAGATCCTTCAAAACACATAAAACTTACATACAAAGTGACAACGCTGGAGAAGTGCTGCTGTCAAACAGCACATCCATACACTTAAACAAATATATAGATTTTTAGGTGGGCCTTCTTTTGGATGGCTTAAATACGTCTTGCTATTTAGCAATACAATTGCTATCGCGCACTCAAACTGCGTGTCACTGCAAATAAGTTTGACCCTCATTTTTTATTTCAGTGCTCTTGGGAAAAAGTGACAGCCCTGATGTGGAACATATTTGTGATCAGAAATATTTCCTCAAATTTTAATAGCTGTTTTTCTGGCTCCGGGTGAGTCATGTGACCTAGCTCTGCTCCGGATGGCTTGGACTTATCTCTGTACTGAGCTGTAGAGATGAAACTTATATCTATATCTTCAGACTGTGGAGAAGACAGCAAACAAGTACAATGTTTTTTATCCCAACTCTCTACTCTGAGGCCATACTTACACACCTGTGAGGATTATTCATTTTACGTAGATATACAGTAAACCAGAATACAGCAGTCTTACCACTGTACATACGCATCAAATTAGTGTGTTGGACTCCGCAAGGTATAAATTAGTTATTGCGTAATGTTCTGATTTTTTTATATACTTATAAAGAGCAGACTGTTACAGGAGAACGGTCACACATCATGAAGTGCGTTTTAAACACACATACACAGACACACGCGCGCACTCACACACATACACACAGTATATAAACAACAGTGTTATGTGTTGTTTTATTTTATTTCAGCACCCCAGTGTGTATGTGTGTGTTTAATTTTCACACCATGCCAAGGGAGTACGAACAGTAATAAGAATTCCTAGCAACATTATTGCTAATAAATTGAAACCAGATCCCCTCTGGACTTACTGGAATGATGGCTCCACATACGCCAACAGGCTCGTGTTTGGTTAAACACATGAAGCTTTCATCTGTAAAAAAAAAACAGAAACAGCACCATCACAATTTTTTACTTGGGCACTTCCAATATTTATTCATTTATCTATCATGAACAAATAAACACATTTCATACTAGAATGGCACTCAGTACAGCGCATACCTTCACCAAGACCCAACAAGCCCATTTGTACTCCATCATGTATACCGGCCACCTAAATACGCCTGCTTGTTGTGATGGGATGATCACGTAAACATTTCTTGTTTAAAACCATAACCATGTTCAGCTTCAATGTTCAGCAAAGTCTTTATTATTGTAGCTTGACAACAGGGGTCCCCTAACCTTGCCTAATTGGTTGCTTTCACTCAAATCAAGATGCTTCCAAACCCTTACTATAGTGTTGGCACATCACCAAACAGATTTATTTTTTAGCTGTGATTTTGTAATTATTTTGGAGGTCACAGATGAACGAAGTTGTCGTCATGAGGATGCCATTTTACCACGATGACAACCCAAAGTCAAAACAAGCAAAGTTGAGCAAAAAATCGGGAAACCATTATTGCTCGGCAATACACCACATTTTGGGCTTTATAATAATCAAATTCCCGGTTTAAGTTCCCCATATATTTATTGCTATATTCCACTGGGTTCTGTAACCTTTTGTTGCAATTTATATTTGTATTTTTAAGCAGTTTTACATACATCCTTTTACCCACCAGCTCCAAGATTGAGATCAATGCTCCACGTACATGTGTAAAGTTGCACCATACAACTGTCAGACTTAGCCTCCCAGTCTACACCCTGACCTTCTCTGGTTTCCTATGTGACTGATCACAGACTGGCAGACTCCACAACAGAACTCACCTCCAGCTGCCTTTATCTTTGAGTCACTGGGTGAGTCCACATTCAATCACAGCTTACTGAAGGTTACATTCACTCAATGAGGAAGTCAGTGGGGATTGTCCCCGTACAAAAGTGTAACTGGGAGCAGTATGTAACACAAGAATCCAAGGGGCAGCCTCAGGCCCTCTGTGCGTCTGCTCTGCTACCACTGACATGCACCAATATTCTCATACCAGGTTCTCCATATAAAATCAGTGGCAGAGCTCTGCTGAAGGAAGGGTTATCCCACTGGTGTGGTATTTCAAAGAGTCAAAAGTAATACAACTCATTAGAATGGCAAAATAATATTGGGTCTGCATTTTACTGTTTCATTTGGTTGGAATTAAGTTAATGTTACTTACTTAAGAGTAATAGTTTTGTCATACACACATTTACATATTTAAATATGTTTAGATTTTATGTATGAAAAAATTATGTGTAATATGTACATGCTTAATCAGCTATTTGGGCTTTGAAGAGAATGAAACACTACAAAATAAAGGTCATCACAGGCTCAATAAGGTCCAGCTTGTCTTTTCAGAAATATTTGTACTTGAATCAAAAACACTTGGATCAGTCATTGCTGTGTTTGAAAGAGCGTCTGAAGAAAAGATTAAAAAGTAACCACTGCAACATTGTCAGTGACTCACTACCTGAGCTAGACAGGTATACTGCTATTAGTGAGCTAATGGTACAGGAATGGCAGGAAGATTGCAGCCAAAATTTCCCAATACTAACTCACTGGCTTGACAGCAGTGATTACTAACAATAACCACGTTACCTGTTTACGTTCATTATGATAATGTTAGGGTTTTTTAGACGCGAGTTGGGTATGATGAGTGATGATAACGGGCTGCGCTCACAGCACACAGCCATGCAGCCTGCTCTTGCGGAGCTAGCGCAGTAGAACTAAGTACACAGCCAGTGACCCAAAGATCGAGTGAGAAGCTAGCGGCATTGACAGACACTGAGTACCACAAAGCACACAACCCCTGAATCCAATGAAAACAGCCACTGCCGCAGCAACACACTCCTGTAGCAGCTAAAGTCAGCATAAAGCACACAGCCCCTGAGCTGAACAGAGCTGCAGACCCACCAACAGCCTCCTCCGGCAGTTAATATTAGCACAAAGCACACACTTACACTTGCCATTTAACATAGTTTGTTTAGGTATTTATTGATCAAAAGAGTTAAGAGACTGTAGCATACACAGCAAACTAGACGCTACGGGGCAGTTTGTGTAGTCAAGCAGTGCCTATTCATGTGCTAGGGAGGAGTGGCTCTGAAGGCAAATGACAAGTGCAAGTTCTACCTAGTGATGTGTAGGAGCTCAGTTACTTTTAGTTCGGTTTCTTTCTAGTCTACTGACTGAGTTACAATAACATTGTTGACTGGAAATGCAGTTTTACATTTGACAGCATTTATAGCCTCTTAATTTGGACTCACAAGAAAGAATTATCGCCATGCTGTTTTAATTACCTAAGCCAAGGAAGTTGTGTTTTCCCACAAGTCCGATTGTTGGTTGCTTGATTTGTCAGCAGGATTACTCAAAAACTACTGAATGGATTTCCTGAAACCTGGATGAAGGATGGGTCTCTGCCCAGAATGGAACTTGTTAACTTTTGGTGCAGAGCCAGATGAAGGGATGGATCCAGATTGTTCTTCATTTATAGTGAAACAGATGGAGGAGTGTTATTTGCTTCCTCATATTTATATTTAGTGTGAAAATGGTCAGGTAGGGAGGGACTTTTCAAACATATTGATTGGCATGTATAGAACAGTATAACATTAACAAATTTGAATAATGCCAACCACCATCCAGCCTCATGTTTCAGTAGCTGATTCTGCCCCACCATGAGCTCCCAGTGAACATGGTTGATTGGCTGAAGAGGTTTTTGCTGCAAATATCATCATAATCTTGAACTGATTTAATACAATCAATTCTTGATTTTCCTACAGTTCCATATGTGGTTTGTCCAAGTCATGGTGCCATACCTAGCTGTCCAAGATGGCAGACGTACTTGCACATGCGCCACTCATAAGGGGTAGTGACAGAGTCCCCGGGAGTGTTACGCTTTGCAGCCGTTTTTTGTAGTGGCAAAACAGTCAAACTTCCACTTTCAAATGATTTCACAGGCTGAGGGATAACACTGACCTTCACAACCATTTTGGTAAGTGGAACAGTCAGTCTTATTGCTGTACACATATAAATACTGCTACTTGTGTGTAATGCTGGATGGTAAGCGTAGACTGTTACTGTCCTCGCACTACTAGAGGACAATGTGAATGAACGTATACAGTATGTGCTTTGTAACCTCCACCTGACCAACCAACACCTCGTTCTCTGTGCCAGAAATATGTATGTTTTTCTTCTTCCTCTCGTTGTGGCTATGATTCACTGTAACGAACCATCGATCAGCGGTTCATTTCCAGGCATTAACATTTATGAGGCATGCACGACATTGACCATTTATGGTTGAATCTGGGTGTTGAGAGGGCGGGGTATGAGGCGGATTGATGTGCGCGAATTCTTCTATTTGATTTGGAATTTATAAAAAGAAATGGCACACTGTTGGGTGTACAGCAGGTTTTATAGATCTGAATATTTCTTTTCCGTGCCATTTTCAGCTTTTGGGTGCATGTACACTTTAAGTGTGAATGCATCCTGCGCAGTGTTTTGGTGTCATTTATAAAACATAACATAACCCTGTGTACAAAAGTGTACATGCACCCAAAAGCCAAAAACGGCGTGCACCAAATACAGCTGATGAGCTTAAACTCAACATTTACAACATGAAATGTGGTCCCTCACTGCATCATCCTCTGGACACCACCAGGTGGCACTGGTAACACACAAGCTGTGACAAGTAGCCTACTCTCGGGGCAAATTAGTAAATTAAAAAATGGGAAACAATTGTTTGCTAGCTGAGCTGCAAATAACAAGTAATGGACAGTTTATAAATAGGTCAGTAACTTTGTTTGATTTTTAAAAAGCTGGGTAAATTGACTTTATGAGTGTTTTCTTCCCACGATAACTTGCTACACTGTCCCTCTGGATGCACTCTTATCAAGAGATTCCCCCACATCCTTTTCCTCATTTAACCACTACTTCAGGCTGCAGCCGGCTGGTCATTTGTTCATGAAATTATATGCTTTGAAATTATATTTCTATAATATTTTTTGTGAACCGTACACAATGTTATTAACTTTTTACCTTGCTCGCTTAACGTTAGCATTTTGGCTAAAGGCTGAAACGATGGGGTTTAATGAGCTGAGAGGACTGTTATGCTCCCGCTGCTAAGCGTATCTGAGGTCCATCCTATTTACTGGAGTAGTGAGCAGCGTTTCCATTAAATAAGAACCTTATGGGATTGTAATGATTGTTTCAGCTATTTGTCAAACTCTCAGGTGTTGCCAGGGAAACGGAGTCACAGCTTGTGAAAAACTTTACATTTTGATCGAAACGCACAAAAAACATATACATATTGTCTTAATGTCTTTTTCTTTGGCAAGTGGTCATGGTATAATTGAAATAGAGCCTTTGAATTAACGGACGAGAGGTTGTAGGCTGTTGTGAACAGGTGATGTTTGAGGAGTTTTTTTAAAAAACATGTCCAGAGAGGAAGCGTTACAGATGTCAGCAGGGGGAACATTCCAGAGGGCTGGGTCTGCGACCCTGAGGGCTCTGTCTCCAAAGGTACAGAGTCTGGTTTGGGGAATGGAGAGTAGGAGATTCCCGGGACAGGGTTTGTTTGAAGAAGGTCGGAAGGTACAGAGGGGCGAGGGCATGATGGGATTTGTAAGTGAGAAGGAGGATTTTGTAGTTAATTGTAGTACGGAAATATATAACATTGAAATGTATTATTATTATAAACATAATGTATGTCATATCAAGCTACAACTCAGCCATGTGCCTCAGGGACGAGTGCTCCAGTATAAAAGTGGGGATTAGTGGCTGAGTGGCTGCTGCCTTGGCGAGGCATTGAGCCAACACTGATTGCTAATCCTCAGAGACTGTTGCACCTCAATGATTACTATCTCAGCCTCTTCCTCTTCCTTTTGTCCTGCCGTCCCTTTCGTCTCTCACCACTCTATTGGCATCTAATCGTGAGGAAAAGGCAAGTGTGTTTTGTCTATGTGCACACAAAGTAGGATCTGACAAGAGGGGGAAGTGTTAAGAGGCCAAATGAGATCCTAACCAGAGCTGGGGACAGTCCTGAGCCAGGTCCAGTCACTTGCTCTTTGGTAATTAACTTGTTTTCCATTGGTGCTCTGATTACGGAGCCCCCTGAAGGGACATGTGCAAAGTAGTTCCTCCATGTTTCTAGTGCACGCTGGAAACTCATCTCATGTACATTAGCTTGTGCTTAATTAAATATCTTTTCTTATTCATTTACTGATTTTGCACTATTTTGTCTTCATGTGAGCACAAATTATTACTTCATGCTCTCAAATGTTTGCTTAAATGAATAAATCAATTGAGTAATTGCAGCCACCACGTTCACTGTTGGGGGTAACTTGTTACAAAGTAATCTGTTAGAGTCCTGGGGTCGTTTTTTGCTACAGTAAGTACAGTAAAGTGTTAGTCATGCGATTCAAGTAATCCATTATTAAGTTTCATAAAAGTAATCATTACTGGAAAAAGTTGCTGTCTTTTCCTTTCCTCCTCTTCATGCATGAAAAATTGTATTGTGTAAAACATGGAAAAAATAATGTCGAATAAAAGTTACAGTAAGATGATTTCAGCTGCTTAGTATTTGTGTGTATTTTCAAATAGAAAATGTGACACGAATGAAGAGGAATCATCATTTGTTTTGTGTGAGTGTTTTTTTTTTTTTAAAGGAAATTAAGATCTTCACACTTTAGTGCAATATTGTCATGCAGACCAAGTCTTGGTCTTAACACCTCAGAGTCTTGGTCGTGGCTTGGTCTCTGTTTCGGTGGTCCTGACAACAACACTAGTTGTGACACAGCAACTGTGCTCAAGACCATAGACCATGAGTACATAACAAACTATGCTGTGCACTACAAACTAGATTATGCCCCTGTCAATAGGCCACAAGACACATTTTAACTGCATTTTTTAGTATTCCCTGTCATGTCGCACAGAACAGATATTTGTAACATTGAGCTTTTTAAACAGGCCACATAATAACCCTGTTTCACTCATGCTTTACACATACAACTGTGACCAATAATAAGTCTTCAGATCTATTTTTTCAAATGTACATTATGATGTGTTCATTGATGGTGTATTGAGCTCTGAGTGCTGCTAAAACACTGGTGACCTAACCAGCAGTACTGGGCCTGTCCAGCAATAGAAGCTAAAGCTACTAACGCTGTTCATATGTGCATCCACAACCACAACCGGACAGGATCTTTCAAATCCCTGATGATTTCACTTGTGGAAATTCTTGACAGTGAGAAGATGATGACACACACTCACCTACATGCAGACTCTTGCCGTGGATCTTGTCGGCCCAGCCTGCATAGTAGCGAAGGGTTTTGATGCTGCCATCCAGGTCGATGAAGAAGGACTGCAGGAAGGGCTTCCCTGTGTCCATAGTCTCCAGCGTCTACAAAAAGCAGGAAAACTATTAATTACATTTTTTAAATAATTTTTTTAATGACTCCAGAGGAATATGATTTGTCACTTTAACTGTAAGTAATACAGGTAAGTAAGTAATACAATATAATGTTTTTCCATTCCAGTGGACGAAAAATTCAGTAGCTTTGACCTGAAGGGTAATTACAGTTTACTACAACTTGGATCTTAACTATGCAGTTTGAAACATTACTATAAGTAATAATAATAATTGTACTCATACTTAAGTTCATAGATGAGATTTTTGCTCATGAAGCACTGTATACCTTCGACCCCACCCGCAAACTGCGGGCTCTGAGGCAAGTCCAGGTGTGCCGTTTGATTTTGTTACAGCCATATGTTATAATTGCATTATACAACCATTCAACATGTGACAAATTAGTTTTTAGTTTACTATATCAGAACTACATACACATTTATTTTCCAATACTTAAGCAAATTCTATGCCCCTAAAAAAATCTTTTCAAAACCTTACAGGAAATCCCAGTATGTCAAATGTCATGTGGCCTTTATATAATAATAGACTAATAATGTGCAAGTGATTAGATAACACGGTATAGGGGCTATTTTGCAAGGAAATTAATAAAGGTGTGCCTTGGGCACAAATGAAAACCACTGAGCAAACTCACTGAGTGATTTTGTCTTTTCATGCCAGTCGATCTGAATATTTCAAGACAAAAAAATACGCAGTATTTTACATGAAAACGTGTTTGTTTTTTCCAGTTCTTCTGTTAGAACTATTTGGGGGGGGGTCCTTACCACCAGGTTGGAAACTTATTTGGAAGACAAACTGTTCAGTTTGACCCCCACAGAAAGGATCACCTGGATAAACTGCTGCCTCATTCCCAGCCTGCGTGACCATATGGTTGCTCAGACTTCACTGTAGTTATGTGTTGCAGATTGTAGCAACTACCTTGGCAAATGCAATGTTATCATAACTTATAAAAACGTTGGCCTCTTCTTGCACGGTGCAGCTTGATACATTTATTTTTGGCCATCAACAAACTGTTTCATTTTCTCCGATGTACAATGTACCAGAATTGTTAATATGACTTTATACTTGTCAGGTATAATAACGATAATTACTATAATAAAAACAAATGAATCTGGTGCCTAACAAAAGGAGTTGTATGAGGCTGAAATAGCTGGCGAGGTAGTTTCAATGTGGATCCAAAGGGTTTTGCAGCGGGAGGGCAGCCACAGTGGTCTACAGCAATATACTGTGTCTTGATAAGTGCATGGCAATAAGCCAAGCATGGAAAACAGGGTTTATAATTGATTTTGTTACGGCATATTATTGATTTATGCTGTATTGTACCCTACCCCTTTCCAACATCTAGCATGTTTACTGGATTGACTTATACGTCATTGTAAAAGGAAAAAAAAGAAGAAATGTGGCTCTGCAGCTCCAGCAGATACTGAAACCACTGCACCACTTAACTGTACATTTAAATGGTCAGAATCTGGTCCTTATTTCCCCCAAACAAAAAAAACATAGCTAGGGGTTTAGCGTAATTAGCCATACCCTCCACAATACCACTCCAGAGCATGTTTGCAATTAGCAGTCACATGCAATCTGGTATTATTACTTCACTCACATCTGTAAGGGGTCATTTGCAGATCTGAGTCTTAATGCGAGTTGGCAGCTAAACAGAGTGGAAAGGGATTTCAATCCAAACAATATCTGAAGGAGATGGAAAGCAATATCCAGCAATCATTACAAAGAAACAAAGAGAGTCTGGGGTGGGGTCTCAGTTTCATGATGTCACGTAATAATATAGGCCAAACCCTGACAGGAATCAGTCAGTTTATGACAGCACATGGGCACTAGTCAGCAGCAGGAAAAAAAAGTTTATAGCTTATGAAACAGAACATGCTCCTATAATCAAGATCTATTGTTGTTCTAATGAATAATATCTGAACCGTCAGCAACAGTAGAAAAGTGCAGTTGAAACATACATATAGAGCAAGTTCTGCGCTGCAGGGGTTGATCGTAATCTGACTGCACAGTGTTAATACAAATCTGAGGTTGAAAGAACAGACTGTCTGCCTGTGACTATATCAGCATTTGTCTAAAGTCATTTAGTACTCACTGAAGCATTGCAAGTACTCTCACTACTACAGAAGGCTGCTCCAAGTACCTAAACGCCAAGATCCAGTGTATCGATAATATAATGTATTTCATTTTATGGTATTTAATATTTCTGCTTCAGTTTGAGAATTACAATATTTACTATATATATATATATA
>CAEMYA010000013.1:9716475-9732352 GCA_903131615.1 Diplodus sargus | reverse complement strand
ATATATATATATATATATATATATTATACTGTTGGGTAGTATCATCGAGACCAAATGCAACGTTAAAATGATGGTTGAAAGTTAATGCACTTGGGTAAATAATGACATACTACAATTTAAAATAGCCTGATACTGCTCTGACAGGAGTTATTCTATTATACAACGAATTATAATTCATGGCTCGAATCCGTCGCTTTAATGCGACTAAAGCCCCAAGATGAAAAAACTATCAATCTTATCGAAGTATCATACAACAGTCATAAAAGCGTGTGTGTAAGAAATAAAAGCACGGGGAGAGAGCCCACCGCCAGCAGGAGCCGGTCCCGCTCCACCAGGTCGGCCAGCTTGTGCAGCAGACTGCCCCGGCTGGACGCGTCCATCCTCCGCCACGGAGAGCCTCTCTGCCGGGCCGCCTTGGCTGCCTGCACAGCTGCGTCCACATCGTCCTACACAGGAGAGCCGAGGGGAACAGAGCAGGACGGATCAAGACACACGCTTCTCCCATCAGATCAAAGCAGCACGTAAGAAAAGACTAACATACTATATATCTTAAAAATAAAAATAAAAATAAAAAGTTGGGAGTGATTCCGCGATTTTATCAGCAGAAAAAGAGTACATGTTGCGTTAGTAGCCTCATGTTATACATTTACAGCACGACATTTAAGGTTGTAATCCGGTAAAACAGCAGTGTAAAAACAATTTTAGTATTGTTAAGGCAATTGTGCAGCTTATATATAGACCCAACTTGTATTTTCTTATGGTATTAGAGACAAGGCAGTTAAGCAGCAACACATTCCATTTAAACGATTAATTATTTAGGGGCACATTATGTAGAACTATACCAAGTTTAAATATTTTTCATTAATAACATTATATGATACATTAAAGCCATGAGTGCTGTAATTAATGACTACCTTGTCTGCCTCCTCCACATCACAGATTTTGACACCTGTTGCTGGGTTGATGGTGGGAAATGTCCTTCCACTGCAGGAGGGGAGCCATTCGTTGTTGATAAAAATCTGTGGAAAAGTGTTGTGTGAAACACAGTGACATTAAATGCTTCCGCTGACATGAAACTTACGGTCGTACCTGCAGCAGTTGAACTGTGCTTTGATGCAGAGGCCCCTTACCTTGGTGTGCCTGATAACCTGGACCGTGACAGGCTGAGGAAAAGGCGAAGCTGAGGTTTCTTCGGCCACTCCGTTCTCTGTTGTTCCATTCTGTGCCATTCTAGGTCAGCAGTACAGTCCCGGGCAAGTCTGCCTGCTCCGTCTGTTTGACACTGTCAGCCTATCCACTGGCTTTTTATTAGAATGTTTAGTTCCTCCCTCCTAACACAAGACTTGAGAAAGAACCCAACTCCGCCCCTGTTAAGGGCAGTCAGAGGCTCTTATCTGAGGCTATTCGTCCTGGAAACATCCTGCATCATGCATTCGTCTGAACAGAGCAGAACGTGGTGGCTATGTGACATTATCTGCTCATGTTCTCACTCTATACAGTTGGCAGGGCTGTGCCACTGCAACTTCAAATAACCAGTCATGACAATGGGGAATACATGCAGTGCATTTTTATCTTCACTCTCAACTGGTGGGATGATAGCAAGATTACATTCATGCACTCTGTGTGCAAGAAACCTCCCAAAAACCAGAGAAGGAGTCAAGAGTGAAGCGTCGAGGCTGAAGCATTTAGCTGTGTCTTTCAGGTGAAGCACAGAAAAGTAAAGCGAATGAATTCATTCTGCTGCACAATATTTACATCCCAACGCAGCAGCTTTATTCTGCGGCTGTTGATCTATTTGGACAGATTGCTGGCTGTTCGCCCACCGTGCAAAGGTGTTATGAGTTGCGACGTTCCTCGCAAAGTTGGTTTTTGCACCTGGACTGGATGAAGTTGAATGGAGTTGAATACACGCAAACAAATGCTTTTGTTCGTCGGGGCGAAGCTGCTCGCTTGCTCCGGACTTGCACTCATACACAGCCTGCTATTGTTTCCCCTTCATCGCTTCTTGTCACTCTTTATGTCAAAGTTTAATTAGGACAACGAGCTTTTGCAGGCTCATTTCTCACTTCAGCAACTTTCTAACACTTCATAATGAGAGAGAGGGACTCAAAGGGATTAGACCGAGCCTAGGGAGAGAAAGAGTGAGGGAGAGGGTGAGACGTGTGTGTGTGTGTGTGTGTGTGTGTGTGTGTGTGTGTGTGTGTGTGTGTGTGTGTGTGTGTGTGTGTGTGCGCACGCTTGTGCAGGAAAGGAAAGGCCTCAGCAGGATAAGTCACAGGATATAATATGAAATGCAAAGCATGAGCCCAGACTCATGCAAATAAGCAGGAACCTACTCTGGAGGGGATGAGTTGATTGCTCAAACAGTTTGAGGGATTAACAGCAGGTGAGAAATCACTGCCACCATAAATGTTCTTTACGTTGTGCCAGCAAACACTGTAGTTTTTGTTATTTATTTTTTTTATCAGATGTTATACAAACACAAGGAAATGGTGGATTTTGTTGAGGAATATTCCCAGCAGTGGAATAATACACATTCGGTCTAGTCAGTAATTCAGTGACTACAGTGAGTGTGTTCATGGCACTGAAATGAGGGGACATGTCTCCCAGTAGGACTCGACCAATGATGTGCGAAATGGACGTCATGTCAAGACTCATGACAATGGCAGACCTGTTAATTGTTTATATGTGTCATCACCCTGTATTATATAACACAGAAATTAGGGACACAAGACTTTAAAGGCCACGTGACAAAGGTGAGTTGGAATGAATAACCTCGACCGCTCTCTGCGCGCACAGAATGACATAAATGTGTTGGGAACTGACGCTGTTGTATTCATCTGTATTCACTTCAAATCCACCAGACTGCTCCATTTTCTGGTCCTTCGCTGCCTTGTTTGTTTGTAACTTTGATGTTTTAACTTAATAACACATCTTAACGGACTGGAGCACCGGGATCGGCAGCTTAGATGAACCCAGTAAATATGACCTCACTTTACCCGTCAGCGAGATTGACAGTGCTGCAGTGAGACCCGACGGACCCCCACGGCCCTCTCAGAGCTATGCAAGCTGAAGCTTTTTTCTCCCAGTCCTGCCTGGTCTGTTACAAGTACCTATTTAAAGGGATAATATCCCAAGGTCCCAAATTCTCAAATTGGAGCACACTATAACAAAATATCACATCACGCCCAGTGTATAAAGGCCTTCACAAAGCTGTCTTTTAAATTCTTTGGCAAACAATGGAGCTCTACAGCATATAAGATACGTCAGGTTTTTAATACATGCACCATGCGTGTAGTAAATACATTGACTGATGACTTGGCTCTATACGTTGACAAATACAGAATACAAAATGACTTTTCCTTTAATTAGGGTTGGATTAATACTGCAACCTTGTTTCACACCCCTGCTATGGGGACATATTCATTTGTTGTTTCAATAGTTTTGCCAAGTTTAAGACAGCATTTAAAATGTTTTTGATACATACATTTACCATAATTAGTGTATTACATTTACATATTTACATCTCTATCAGTTTTACATAATACTATGTTAATGCAGAATAAAATAAAAGTTTTGTACTTTGGACAATGTATGATGCTCAGTAATAAAACGTGCTCAGTGCTGTGATGCTCTTGTGAACGCATCACCTAATTTGATGGTGGTGTTTTCATTTTACATATTGCATACCTATGGGGTTATGAGCCCCAATTTAGGGTGACCTGCCTTAACACTGAGTCAGAGCTTACTTGAAATCTACATTGGCCATCCTCATCACAGTCATCTGTGGGCATGGATTTCTAGTGTATATACTGAAAATTCAATACTCTGGCTGACTACGATTTCGGAGAATGCCCCGTCGTGGGAAAGTACAGCCAGGTGACCTCTTCCTCTCCAGGCTTGGCTGCTCAGGCTAATTGGCACTGCACACCTTCTAATGAAGGTCAAGTCTCCTCCCACTTGTAGGCTTCAAGGCCAATCACAATCACTAACCAGATAGCTATTGCAGCATTATGTCTTTTGTTGAGACCTTTAATTGGTTAAATAGTATTTAAAAGAAAAGACACAGGGTCATTTGTCATTCCTTTCAGCTACAATTCACAGTTTAGAGGAATGTAATGATAGAGTAACATAGAGATCAAATAAGTAAAACACTTGATGAGTGTTTTGTGTGACAGAGTAGTTTTTGATCCACTCATTCCATCACAGAAAAATGTGAAAATCATTGAAACTGAAGACTGCCATGATATGCATGTTCTTTACAAGTGTATATAAACTTTTGGCCACGACTGTATATTAACACTGAGTGACCTAAAAACTAGACACTACTTTACACTGTGATGCATCCAATACAACAGTGCAGCCAGTGTATTGTCTACCAATGTGAATTTTCTCATTCTTAAATAGTTGTTGACAGTGTGTCAGCAAGGTTGATATTTCTGAGGTTTTAGTTTGATGCAGTGTTCTACTGTCATATTTGTGTTCAGTGATATATACATATAGAAACATAATATGATAATATTAATATTAATAGCTAATAATTAGCCTTAAAATTAAAACCTAGTTGTTTTAGATAGAAAGTAGCAGCTATAGCAGGGAGGAGTCATATTTTTGGATTAAAAAATCTTGCTTGGTTATGGTGAAGGACTCTGCACATTCAATGATCTTGACTTAATTTGAGAATCTCTTGGACCTGGTATGGAAGAAAAATCAGGAGGACTTGATCTGCGATATGATAATTAAAATGGCCTTAACTAAAATTATTCTTTTGCTGTTTTTAAACTTAAAGCACTTTCCAACGCTTGTCTGTAACATGTCTGGAGTGTGAGTCTCACTGCTACAGTTGGACGCACACATACACACACACACACACACACACACACACACACACACACACACACACACACACACACACACACACACACACACACACAGTGCATAAGATAGAGTGAGGGGAGGGGAAAAGGAGAGAACAATTCAGATTGAAAAAGATGGACGGATAGAGAAAAGAGGGAGAGAGAGAAGGAAGGAGGGAGGGAGGGAGTCTGAACCACTGAGATAACTCTGTCCAGGTGTTCAAAGCCAAACAAAGGCTCTTTTCAGGCCCTGATGAGAACGCACTGCTTCTCTACTTGCAAAATATACAGGACAAAAAAGGGGACAACTCGGGCAGAAGCCCATATTCTCTTACTGTACCAAAATATAGACCAGGGGAAGGCCTACCCAATTACATGAACCTCACTGCTGCCAGTAAACAAGAGTATTCGCTGGGAGAGAAAGAACTGAGCTCAGAACTGTGAACACTAACAGTAAGTGAATTGTACTAGGCTGCAGCTGTAGTAAGTATCCTTTGTTGGAAAGTTCTCTAGGGTCAATGTCTATAAGATAATATGCACAAATCATCCCAGCAGTGGGGGTAATTGTAAATATTACTACAGAACAGTTATCCTTGTCTATTTGCTTTTGGAAACTAGTAATTTGCAACATTTTTTTATTAACATAGTAAAGAAACTTATTAACTTAACTTAAACTGATTAATGTATTTCACAAGTAGCAAAAATGCTAATACCGAACGTACCAGTAATATGTTCACTGGCAACGTATTCCATTTGTTTTCCAAGCCAATATATCTGATTTTGCAATACAATATTTGTGACTTCAGCATTACCAAATGTTTGTATGGTTTTGTTCAAACACTTGCAGCACTCGGTTTAGGTAAGGGAAAGGTCATGGTCTTTTTTAAATGCAGAAAATGACCTGATGTGCTTACAATGGCAACATTTAACATAACCACTATCTTTTACTAACCCTTACCAAAGTGCCCATGTAGCCTAAACTTAACAACAGATGTCACTCAGAATGCTAAATTTTGTGCTTTGTACGCTTTGCTACCGACTCTGGTGCCATAGACAAATGTCAGTAAAACTTAATCCTTGAGCATAATCCAGAAAGCAAATGTAATTTGGAGAGGAATTTAAGGATATTAGCGTTAATATCATATCTATGAGACATGATTGGAACGATACATAACACCAGCCCAGTGACTACAACAAAATATTGACATTTGCGTTTCTGCAAACCACGCATATGTTAGATTTGTGTGTTTCAACATTTGCATAACCTGTGTCATATTACATTCAATTTGCATATGAGCTGTTTTACCATGTCAGGAGCAAGAGCAGATGGTGATGGCTTGACAGCTGGGTAATACAGCTGCCATGCAATTTGAGATGGCATTTAGCATTTGTAAGTGCAAAGCTGTAAGACACTGGGACATTTTCCAGTCATGTTAGTGGCAACAAGACTAGACATTTTTAATGTGACATCAGGACAATTTCCATTGCATTTGCAGCGACAGAACTAGGTAGGCCAAAAATGTATCTTTTTCTAACCTAAAAAAGTTTAACTTTGCGCCTAAACCTATTTCTTTCTTTTAAAAAAAACAAACTAACAAAAACAAAACAAAATCCATTAGCTGTCATGTGTATGGTTGATTTCTCTCTACCTTTTGTAGTTTACTCACAATTTAAAGCAGTCTTTACTTCATAGCTTCAACCCAGTTGCCAGAATAACGCTAGCCAAGTATGTTTCTGTAAAAACACAAGTACTCAAATTAATGTGTTGTTATGTCACAACTTATCTTTGTTTAGTTTCAATTTTCTATTTCTCTCTTCTCATAACAATTTGCCTATGCTATTATTAGGTTCAGGCCCAGAAAACACTTGGTTGGGGTTAGGAAAACATCATGCTTTGGATTAACATACCTGTTTTGGTCGCCAACAAATGCCTGGATAAGGGCTGAAGATAGCCATTCCTTCCCTGAAAAAACACATGGTTTTGGGTCACAGAAATGACTTTATCCTCAAATATAATAATCAGACAGGATAGTCTATTCTACACATTACTTATACATGATATAAATTAGGCCCTGCGATGAGCTGGCGACTTGTGCAGGGTGTACCCTGCCCTCGCCCAAAGACAGCTGGAATTGGCTCCAGCAAAACCCTGCGATGGATGGATGGATGGATGGTATAAATTACTATTTCAATTTTATCTAAACCACATCCTCTTATTTTAAAGGTCACAGGCCAATATCAGAAGAGGAATAAGGTCACTGTGAAAAATGTATTTGAGTTCTCACTTTTTTTCAGAATTATGAGAAATTCTCAGATGACAGTAAGAATTCTGAAGTTTGAGTTCAGAAAAGTTTTGATGATGACCTGAGGACTCTTACAGCCTGAGGAAAGAGGCTGTTTAGTCAGCTGGTGGTATGGCACTGGGTATATTCTTCCAGATGGCAGCAGGGTGAGCAGAACAATCTCACTTCACCGATGTCACTGATCATTTTCTAACCCTAACCCCACCAAAAGTACACTTTCTCACTTTCAGTTTAATAATGGATGTGTTTAAAAGGGTGACCAATTAACACTCATATTGAACTGTAAAATAAGATGGGACTTTACCCTGGGATGTACGGGCAAATGCTTAACACAACCCCTCATCTCTTACATTTCACTGTGCTACATCGTGCCTTATTGGTAGTGAATGTACAGATATTTAACCACATACCCACAAAGTGAGACATTAAGACAAGACAGATGTTAAAACAGTTTCATACATTTTCAAATGGATGTCAAGAAGACTTTGACAATTGAACAAATGTTGCAGGTAGTTTTTTGAAACAAAAAATTGCTTGCTAGGATGAACAACTATGGTCATTGACTCATCTTTCTTTTTGGCACTATATTTACCTGCGGTGTCATCAGTGGTGCCGACCTTGACATCAACATCCATTCAACACAGAGAGCTCTGTGGGCTCATCTTGCAGAGGGATATGTGTCTGCCTGGCGGCCCTCTGTCATCCCTCCCTGCCTAAGCTTACAGAAGTGAGATGGCAGTCTTTTGATGTCAGGAAGAGATTCTTACTCCTGGCTGTTTCTCACCGATTCACATCAGTCCAGTCTCTTACCCTGTCTGTTACACGGAGTGAGAGAATGCTTTGTGTTTTCAGATCAGAGCAATTTGCAAGTTCATTCACTAACAGTGTTAGACAAAAGAAGCTTAGATATAGTCTATCATCACTGTTTCTAATGGGCAGTAGATCAACTTCCCAACCTCATGGCATTTCAGTTATTTAGCTGCACAGTCAGGGAGGAAAGTAAGACATGCTTTTCTAGGAAACTGATGATTAAAGTGAGAGATCCTTTTTACTGTAATGCTGACAACCAAACAATTTCTGTAGACAGATTTTTATGATAAACATAACCCATCAACAAGAGAGAACCATAACTGTTATGCATGTTGTCCAGATACGATTTTGGAAAAAAAAGAAGTCAATAAAAAAACTCTTCTAATGTGTCTCTTTCTTTGGCAGTTACTGTAACATATAAAAGACTTAAGAGAACATCCAATGCCGTGATTTGATCCCTCCACACATGATCCTGAATTGATCAGGTCCCCCATCACGAATAACCTACCATACTCTTATTTCTACTTTGAGTGAGAGGATTCATTGAGGAGGCTTGTTTTTAGAGACCATCCCCTTCATAGCCTGGTGAAAAACCCTTCCAACATAAAAACTTTACAAAACAAAAACTTTACATCACACTTCACAGAGATGACTGACTTATGGTCCCAATTTCTATTTAAAGTGTTTTTTTGCTCTTGAACTCCTACCTTGCACTGCTACTTTTTGTACACTGTTTTGCACGCTGTTTGTTCCCTTGTGTAGCCAAACTGAATTTCTCCTACTGGGGTTGAATAAAGGTGCATCTCATCTTATCTTATAAAATTGCCTTAAAAATTGATAAGGAAGTCTCCAGGTCATTGCGCATGCTACAAGTTTTGAGGTCAATATACCTGGTTTTCATTGTCTGTGCAAATATATAATAGGCACAATAGAATAGAAATGTGCGCAATGTTCATGTAAATGTGTAAATGTGCAATGTGCCAAAGAGTTCCTGAGATATATACATAAAGTGTATACTCTCATACAGGCTGTTTGTATATACATGTACAACTTTGTCATTAACTATAACTATTGTATATGAGTGAGTGGGTTGGGAGGTATTGGGTGCTGCAGTGTTGTGCAGTCTAATGGCTGATGGTACGAAGGAGCGCCCCAAGAGCTATCAGGCATGTGGCTGGAAGAGGCTGTGACTGAGCATGCTCAGGAACTGAGAGGAATTGTCCATGATAGCTTTCAATTTTCCTTTCATCCTCTTCTCAGTTGCTGTTCAGTTCCATCCCATCACAGAGCTGGCCCTCCTAAAAAGCTTATTTAGTTTGTTAATGGTACAGCTGCCGCTGCCAACTCGCCAGCACTTGCAAAGATGATACTGGACTGGTAGAACATCCGTAGCAGCCTAGTACACACGAAAGGACCTGAGCTTCCTCAGAAAGAACAGCCTGCTCTCTTCTCTCCTGTAGAGGGCATCAGAGTTGTCCAACAAGTCTGGTTCATTGTTCATTTGCACCTTTAGGAACTTGTAAGTGACCACCCTCCACCCCCTCCCCAGTATAGCCACAGGGGTGTGGGAGATCCCTCTGCATCAAAGGTCCACCACAAATTCCATGGTTATCGTGATGTTGAGCTGTGGGTGGCTCCTGTCAGACCATCCTAAAAGTCCTCAACCAGGTGTCTGTGCTCCTCCTTATCATCTGTAATGCAACCAGCAATGGAGGAGCCATCCCAGAACCTCTGAAGGTGGCATGTTTGCGAGTTGAAGCAGAAGTCAGGAGTGCAGAGGGTAAAGAGAAACAGTGACAGTACAGTCCCCTGGGGTGTGCCAGTGTTGCTCGACACCATGCCAGACAAGCAGCCTTGCAGCCTGACATACTGCAGATTCTATAGGTAGTCCGGTACTCTGTAATCCATTCCACAAGGTCCTGAGTCAGAGGACACGAAAACGACAGTGCTTTGAGGCTTCTCCAGGTGTAGGGAAGCTTTGTCAAGCAGGTAGATAAAGGCATCCTCCACACCAGTGCAACACAAACTGAAGTTCTTTAGAAGTTCTTTAGTACCATCTCCAGCCAGCTGCTTGTTGAAATGTTTTCCAAAGTGTCTATTGATTAAGATGAGTTCTTGATCACCAACTCAGAGAGTGTTGTGTCACATGGGCGAAACAGTGTCCAGTGAGTCATGCCAAGGCCCTTGGAATAACATAGGGCTGTGTAAGGTACCATAGACAGAAAAGAAATAGAAAGGATTCTGATTGATAATATTCATTCTGCACTGCTATGTTCAGATTGGTTTTGATCCTAGACTTAGTTTGGTTCTGTACCTTACTGACTTCGATGGTGAGCCTGTCCCAGTGTGCATCATTCCACAGCAGGAACATATGGATGCAGTATGACCAGTTGTTTTAGTTCCAGTCCTGCAGAGTGACTGAACTGATTTGTATCCGGCTTCTGGATACTGGATTCCAGATAAGGAATAACCCTAACACTTTAAACTACTTTTGGTTTTACTGTTTTCAAGGTCGAAAGCAGGGATATTTAATTTTTTTTCTAAACAAAAGAGCTCTATTTCATTTTGGGGTATTTTCATTTGCAAACATTTTGGTGAATGTTGTGTTGCAGAAATTGTGTCATAAGCATGGCAGCTGTTCTTGTCAACTTTACTGCTCCGAACCTAGTTAACAACTGTATACGCTTTCTTATTCAGAATAAGGGTGCTACAGATAAGACCATGGATACTTTCTACCATGTACTCTGTCTACCTTTCTGCAAAGTTTGTGGTGCTGTGGTGGGTTGCTGAGATGAAAGGCAGTCTGGTAGATAGTGTGTCACAGCGCAGACACAGCCAACATCCCTGTTCTCAACTGAAGAATGTAGCAGCTTTGTCAGTGGATGCAAAAGCTCGAGTCTAATGTGCAGGATTGAATGACAGAACAATGTTTACATCTCCCTTTTGGCCTGGTGGTGGTAGTTGTGGTGGGGGGTATCGGGAGGGTTGGTACTGGGGGAATAAAGAGCTTTTAGTATCCATTCACACTGCAGAATATGATGCTCATCCCTTTCACCTTATATCTAACATTTTGTTAGGATTTATTGCTGAGGGACATTTATGTCTCACAGCACCACTGACATGCTTGGCAGATTAACAGACAAACAACAACAACAAAAATGTATTATAAAGGCTCTGGGTGATTGGCAGGTGTACCTTAAATTGTAAAAGTGGAATATTGCTGGTTTAAGGAGCACAGATAAGGTGTGTTCAAACTATAACATACTGAATAATCACCCAAGAGACCAAGAGAAAGTGAGCCATATGTATTGCATGTGATGGAGGTACAATAAGTTCATCTCTGTAAAATGTTTTTTTTTTACATTTAAGAGGTATGCAACATTAATTTCTAGCACTGAAATATGGAAAAGATGTAATGGAAAGGGAACTGAAAGATGAGGAGGAGCACACTTAATTAGTTAATACATGCACGTATTTGGCTACTCTCAATTTTATTGCAGCAACATGTTTCACACAAGTTGGGAGAAGAAATGTACGCTCTTGATACATTCCACTAGTGAACAGGTTCATTAATAACGGGTGATGATACTATGACTGGGTATGAAAGGGGTATCCTCGAAAGGCTCAGTTGGTCATAAGCAAAGATGGGGCAATCAATACTTTGTCAAACATATGATTGGGTAAAGGATGTTATTGCATTACTACAAGTGATGCAAAGCAATTGCCCCCCTGCCATGTGACTCTGTAGGCTCTGAGCTTGGTGTTTGTGCTGTTGTGTGAGGGCTCTGATTTTTGAAATTCTGAAAATGATTAACAACAAATGGTTTAACCAACTGGATGCACTGTGAACAAAAAATCTCTACATATGCGTCCGCACAATGCATGGGTTGTCACGTTTGCATTTTGTTTACAGTTAATATGAAGTATGTGCAAACCAGACCAACCAAACAGCACGTGATTGTACCTTGGCAGGCCAAACACCTACTTTATTCTCTCTCTGTTGTAGCATGTCATGTGAGCTTCTTGCCTCATTTAGTTTGTGATGAATTTTTCCCCAAATCGAAAGGCCAGGCCATTGCACTGCTGCCATCATGCTGGTGATTTTTAGGAACCATCATGAACAGATCCAGCTTTTCGTGATTCCCTAACCCACATCCCCCAGTTGGTCTTGTTGTTGTAAACTGGTCCACCTACTCTACTTCCTCTAGCCTGATGCTGTACATTCCCAGGTTTTCCAGTTGGAGAACTCCACTAAACTTGACCTGTCATCGTGGTTGCCAATGGATTCATTTCTTTCTCTAGCAACACTTCTGGTGGTAAAGCATGATGAAGGATGCTAAAGAGTTTGTTGCCACCTGCTCTATGTGTGCCCGAGGTAAAGCCTCACATTGCCTTCCTGCTGGTTTGTTGCGCTTTTTCCGTCCAGGAAGTGGATGCTGCAATGCCCTCAGTCCAAGCCCAACGTCAACTGCTGTCAAGAGGTATGGCGGACCTACATCACTCCCTTGCTACCCAGTACTAACTTGGACAGAAGGTGTGGCTCCCTGTTACATTGGTCCTTTCGAGGTCAAAAAAATAATCAACCCATCATTATCTGTGCACTCTACGTTCCATGTCTCCCATCTTAAGCCTGTATCCCTCAGTGACCTAAATCCGCCGGTTCTGGAACCACACTGGAGTCACTATATTTCCAGAGTTGCCCAGGGTGAGAGGCACCAGGGGGGTGTAGGCACACTCACAAGCCCCACGCTCAGCGCCACGCCTGCGGTGTTGGAGTTCTCCCTGACGGATGAGAGGGACATGTGGCAACATGTCTTAGACAATTGGGTGAAGAGATCAGATGGAGTGGGAAGGTTGCCAGAGAGACTTGGTAAACACAAATGAGTAGTAGGGTGAATTGGGAACATCTACAGTGGCTTGCAAAAGTATTAATTCTCCTTGAACTTTTCCACATTTTCTAAATGTATTTTATTGGGATTTTATGTGATAGACCAACACAAAGTGGTACATAATTATGGAGTGGAAGGAAAATTGATACATGATTTTCAAAAGATTTTTAAAATAAAAAACCTGAACAGTGTGGTCAGCCCCTTTTACTCTGATACCCTTAAATAAAATCCAATACAACCAGTTGCCTTCAGAAGTCACCTAAGTAGTAAATGGAGTCCTACTGTGTGTAATCTAATCTCAGTATAAATACAGCTGTTCTGTGAAGGCCTCAGAGTTTTGCTAGAGGACATTAGTGAACAAACAGCATCATGAAGCCCAAGGAACATGCCAGACAGGTCAGGGATAAAGTTGTGGAGAAGTTTAAAGCATGGTTAGGATATGACAAATCTTCCCAAGCTTTGAACATCTCACAGAGCACTGTTCAATCCATCATCCAAAAATGGAAAGAGTATGGCACAACTGCAAACTTACCAAGACATGGCCGTCCACCTAAACTGACAGGCTGGGCAAAGAGAGCATTGATCAGAGAAGCAGCCAAGGGGCCCATGATAACTCTGGAGGAGCTGCAGAGATCCACAGCTCAGATGGGAGAATCTGTCTACAGGACAACTATTAGTCATGCACTCCACAAGGACCTTCATGGAAAAGTGGCAAGAGGAAAGCCATTGTTCAAATTAGTGACCCGATAGAACGGCCCAATTTCTATCGGGGGTTCTATCGTATCGGTGAAATGTTGCGCTGATAGTAAAAAAAAGTGTGACAATGACAAAAGCACACGCTGGTGTACTGATTTATTTTGTCCAATGGGGCGCGCTGAGCTCAGTCAGAGACTTTGGCTCAGCTCACATTTCAGTGAAGTCCCTCCCCCACTCTGCTTCCTGTATTACAACCTGCCACTCACTGACTGGAAGTGTTAGTAGACAGTAGCCTCTTTCACACATCCGTTTGCATGCGGGGATCCTGCGCCAATTCTCCGCAGCCTCCTCTGTGTGAAAGCTTCAGATGCGGAGAGGGGGTAACTTGGTGAACACAAATGAATTGTTTATTTAGATTTGTTTATTTATTGAAAGTTCTGCTACATTATTCATTTTATTTTTGTTTGTGTGCCACTCTGCACTTTTTCTCAGCTTGACTGAACAAGTTCAAATGTTAAATGTCATTTAAAAAAAGTCTGTCAAATGTTAAGTCTTGAATAAAGACATTGGTTTGAGAAAGCATCTATCTGTACTACTGTCACTGTGACTGTACAATTGCATAATCATATCGGTGCAAAATCTATGCACAATCCAAGGCCTGTTTTCATTCCAACTCAAAAACTCACTATATCGGTTGCATATCGGCTATCGGTGATTGCACCTCCTGTAATATCGGCTATCGTTATCGGGCCAAAAAATCCCAATCGGTCGGACACTAGTTCAAATAAAGCCATGCACTTTGCCACAAGCCATGTGGGGGGCACATCAAACATGTGGAGGAAGGTGCTCTGGTCAGATGAGAAAATTGAAGTTTTTGGCGTAAATGCAAAACACTATGTGTGGCAGAAAACTAACACTGCACATGACCCTGAACACACCATCCCCACCGTGAAACATGGTGGTGGCAGCATCATGCTGTGGGGATGCTTTTCTTCAGCAGGGACAGGGAAGCTGGTCTGAGTTGATGGGAAGATGGATGGCGCCAAATACAGGACAATCTTGGAAGAAAACCTGTTAGAGTCTGCAAACGACTTGAGAGTGGGGCTGAGGTTCACCCTCCAGCAGGACAACGAGTCTAAACATACAGCCAGAGCTACAATGGAATGGTTTAGATCAAAGCGTATTCATGTGTTCGAATGGCCCAGTCAAAGTCCAGACCTAAATCCAATTGAGAATCTCTGGCAAGACTTGAACATTGCTGTCTTCATCCAAACAGATTAAGCTTGAGCTATTTTGCAATGAAGAACAGGCAATTATTTCAGTCTCTAGACTTGCAGCTGTCATTGCAGTGAAAGGTTGTTCTACAAGGTATTGACTCAGGGGGGCTGAACATTTTTGCACACCACACTTTTCTGTTTTTTATTTGTAAAAAAATAAAAATAAAAATCGTGTATAATTTTCCTTCCACTTCACAATTATGCGCCACTGTGTGGTCTGCCACATACAATCCCAATAAAATACATGTACGTTTGTGGTTGTAGCGTGACAAAATGTGTAAAAGTTCAAGGGGTATGAATACTTTTTCAAACCACTGTAGGTGAGGCCCCAGCACCTCGAGTCTTCAGCTCCCATTTCCAGAAGAAGTTCTTGCGCATCCCAGTGGAGGTTGGGGGTGTAGATTCGAGTGGACCATGCTCAAAGCCTTCATTTTGGAGGCTGCTGCTAGGAGCTGTGGTGGTAAGAACTCTGTTGGTCTGCTGAGTCAGGAAGAGAGTCAGGAAGAGAAAACAGGGCTATGTCCAGGCTGTGTTCAGCAGGGCAGGAGAACTGCTGACCCAGACTGGTTTGAAGGATTACCAGGATTGTCCCTGGTCCCCTTGCCCGGGGGTGAACTCCTGCCCCAAGCAAAGGAGTTCAAGTACCTCTGAGTCTTGTTCAAGAGTGATGGTAAAATGGCACGTGAGATGAACAGGTGGTTTGAGGCCAGGTCAGCAGCACTGCAGGTGCTGCGCTGGACCGTCGTGATGAAAAAGGGAGCTCCGCAGGAGGGTGAAGCTCATGATATACCAGTCCATCTAAGTGCAAACCTCCCCCATTGTTTCAAGCTGTGGGTAGTGACTGAAAGAATGAGATCACGGATACAAGCAGCTGAAATTAAGTTCTTAAAAGGAGCCAGCTGATGTGGTTCAGGCAACTCATTAGGATGCCTCCTGGGTACCTCCCCATGGAGGTTTTCAAAGCACGAGCAAAATCAGAGGAGACCTCCAGACAGACTTGAGGAATTATGCATCTCATCTGGCCTGGGAATGTCTCAGAGTCCCCC
>CAEMYA010000013.1:9615164-9705219 GCA_903131615.1 Diplodus sargus | reverse complement strand
TTAAGGAGGTTGAGGTGTTAAATTTGTGTGGCCCTGCCCCTGTCAGAACGCACCACCTCATAGTCAACATCCCCCGCTCGCCGTGTGACCACAAAGGGCCCTTGCCACTTGGCGAGCAATTTGGAGCGAGATGATGGGAGTAATACACGCACTTTATCTCCCGGTGAAAACTGTCTAAGTTTTGCCCCTCTGTTGTACAGTCGCTGTTGATGTTCCTGGGCCTGGAGCAAATGCTCTTGAGATAACTTATCCAGTGAATGGAGTTTTGCTTGCAGGTCCAGGACGTGCTGTACCTTGTTTTTGCTGGTGCTTGGACCCGTCTCCCAGCTTTCCTTAACCAGGTCCAAGACACCCCATGGTTTTCTGCCGAACAGGAGTTAGAAGGGGGAAAATCCTGTGGAGGCCTGGGGAGCCTCCCGCACTGCAAACAACAGAGGGTCCAACCATTAATCTAATTACGGCTATCCTCGTGCACAAACTTACGAATCATGTTCTTTAGTGTCTTGTTAAACCGTTTCACCAGGCCGTCGGTCTGGGGATGGTATATACTAGTCTGGATCGAACGGATGCCCAGTAATTCGTATAGTTTGCGTAGTGCACGTGACATAAACGACGTGCCCTGATCAGTCAGGATCCCAACTCGGGAGATGACTTGAAACAGTGCTTGTGCAACACTCTTTGCAGAGATGTTGCGCAGGGGCACTGCCTCCGAATAGCACGTTACATAGTCCACTAGGACTAACACAAAGCAATATCCCCATGTGCTCCAGTCTAATAGCCCGATGAGGTTCATGGCAATTCTATCATAAGGGACCTCCATTAGTGTTAAGGGGCGCAATGGTGCTTTTAGGGTGGCCGGAGGGTTGACTAACTGACATTCGCAACAGGATGCACACCACCGACTTACATCCGCCCGAATGCTCGGCCAGTAAAATTGGGCCATGATCCGGTTCATTGTTTTATCATTACCAAGATGACCTGCCATGGGGTTGTGATGAGCCGCCTGGAAAATTGTTTCCCGACAGCTACATGGTACCAACAACTGGGTGAGCTCTTCTCCGGACCAAGCGTCACGACTCACTCTGTATAATCTGTCCCTAATGACAACAAAATGGGGGTGAGTGAGTGCTGTGTCGTGGTGCGGCTGCCGCCGGGAATCTCCTCCTCGGGGCTGGGGTGGGCAACCAGCTGGGATCACCACTGGCCTGGCCTCCTCCCTCATGCTCCGCCGGGGAAGGGAGAGATGGTCCTCCGCGAGGACGATCGCAGCCTCGATGTCGGATGGCTGGTAACACTGGACCCAATTGCCGGTGGATGAGTGTAGCCCGGAGATGAACTGCTCCAGTGCCACCTGGTCAACGGTGTCCTCAGCAGAGTTAGTCCTTGGCTGGAGCCAGCACTTTGCTGGTACTTTCATTTCTGGGACATTTTTCCAAAAACAGTTGATCATTGATTTGAGCAACAGACAAGAGATCAAAGGTTTACATGATTTTTCCACTCAGCAGTGGATTTGTAGTACTTTAGCTAGTTTTTGAGTTTATTGAATAAAGAAATAGCAACAATCCAGGCAGAGGTGGGACAGAGAGGGATTTGGAATGCCAGCATGAGGGAATTCCAGCACTGGCCTCTCTGTGTCACTCTGTTTTGCTTCAGTGGCCTGTGCATCTGGCAAGATGATGAAGTGCTTTCACCACAAAAGTCTTAATAAAATGGTGCAGCTCACAGCTGCTTATGATAACAGGGCGGTAAAAGCCATCAGAAAGAGCCCCTTTGTTTTGTCAGTGCTCGGCACAAGACAGCCGAACGTCACACAGCTGACCCCTGATAGCTGCCTGTCTCCTGGGCCGAGCAATAAGATAAAGAGTCCCTTGAGAAAGCCATGTTGAAAAAAGCAAACAGTAGCTCCTGGAATGCCTTCTCGTTCCCTGGAGATCGAATATGTTTCATTCTTCTGGAAACAGTACCATACAGGAGTGTGTCTGAATTTAGGCAGTTTCAAATGCTTTTCATTCAAGGTAATTTTGAGATTTAAAGCAGCCACAATTCTCTGGAAGAATCAGAGAGGGAGGGTGTCCTTCCAGTATTTCGAAAGTACAAGCAAAACAAGTATTTTTTCAGTCTGCTCCACTGTATCTATAATCTTGTTTAGTTTGGTCACTGCACTGTTTGGCTGTGTGTTGTATTCCCATTTCTGACAGAAAAAATATTTTGCAAATCTATTTCATGAGCCAGGTGCCTATGCGAGGGATGAGTAGAGCTGCTATAAATGTGCATTTCCTGACTGTGCTTTGGGGCTTGTAAGTTTCATTCATAGTGGATCGATTCATTTTTGACTCACGGCCTTTGTATCCTCATATCTTCCAGACAACATGCGTTGTGTTTGGTGTTGTCATCCTTGTTGTGTTGCACTGCCAATGCAACAACATTGACAACACTGACACCAACCTCTGAAAGTACCTGTAACTTGGTGGAACAGTGAAAAGAAAAGTAGAATCCAGTACACTGGACACATGTTGAGCTACACTGCATTGAGGTCGTGCAGTGCAAATGGGCTATTTGTTTTCCAGCATTCAGCATTCTCCGTGGTTTTGCCACTGCAAGAGACCCTGGTGACACATAGCCATTATTGATAAAATCTGAAAAAATATTTCATTAAGATGATGTTTGGTTTCTTTGCATGTTGGTTTTACACCTTGAGAGCTATCCAAATCTAACCGAAAGACATTGGAAGTATATTATTATAGATGTGAATCTAATTGAGTTGTATTAAATGTTTTGTTTTTTTCGCCACAAATCCATTATAGGGGCTATGCGCACATATTTGACTGAGGTGGGGACATTATGGAGGTACTGTGTCAGGTAAGAGAGGACAAGACATTTAGATATTTTTAGACACAGAGCTGCACAGACTCCTACAAAGCTGCTATTGTTCCTACCGTCTGAAGGCTTGCCGGCCCACAGAGGGATGGTATTGTTTTATCATGTAATGCTACCAGTGATCTGTTCAACGATAACACCCTATATTTGGTTAAGTAAGACAGAAGTATATCACAGCCACTATTAGGTCACCTCAGCTCAGTGTAATGTTTGACTGAGTCCTGCTGAGAACAAATGGAGGCGAAAACAGAAACCACCTCTTTTGAGACAGCATTTCGGAGGAAAAAGAAGAAAGGAAAGGGGAAAATTCCTTTTGCAAACTGATACAGAGCTCAGCAGAGACGCTTGACAAGGTTCTCCTTTCAGAATTTTCAGATGCTTTTACATTTTACTATTTGCCTGGGTGACTAATCAAATATGCATGCATAAAAAATATAGTGCCTCCAAGCTAAGCACACACACACATATGCACAGCTATCCTCTGAAAGGTAACACCCTGGCACGGTGCCAGTGTGGGTGGAATGACCTGAATGGGCTTGCGGGTGATTATTATTAGATGATACTTACTTTCCACAGTGGGGGAAAAAAAGTATTGTTAGTTTGTGATTGTCTTCCACTTCCCACAGAAATAGTCCTGAACTATAAACGTATTTGACTTGGTGTGAAAAAAGGCCTAAACATGAGATAATTATGTGATAAAACTAAAATGAGGAGAACATGTTTCAGGATTCTTCAGGATATTTTGTTCTTCCATTGCAACTCTAAAAGATGGTCTGATATATAAAAATAATTACCACAGAAACTGTGCAAAATATAATGAATTAATTGTTAGGCTGGCCATGCAAAATAGAGGTGATATCAACAGCTGAAATTTGACCGTGCTATAAATCAAAGCCTACACAGTGGGCGAGGGGCTGGCAGTCACCGTGTTTTTAGTAGCAGTGTTTTGACGGGACCTCAGTCCATATGGCAGAAAAAAAAATGGATGTGAAAATTTGTGGGAAAGGACTCGTAAACTTTGCAAGGTTTTGTAAATGCTGCAAATTTTGCCTCTTCTCATTGATCAGCACAGCACAGCTACTGACAGTCCTATCTTTCTACATGGAGCTAGTGATCAATAAACAATAAAGATGATGACAACTCCGTTTGACAACATTTGAGCCAAGTGCTCTATTTAACCGGAGGTGGAGGAATGCTGTGGTGCGTCTCCGTGTGCGTAATGTGGTGCACGGATCTCAGTCCTCTGATCGGATCGGATGTGATGATGTACACGTTCCAAGTTTTAATCCTGTGTTCATTAGTGTGAGAAGGTGGTCACTCTGGGGGCAGCACCCCACTTGCTGACCCAGGTAAATAAAAATAAAAAAACACTGTAATCTGATAAAAAATAATTTTAAGAGTTTTGTGAAAATGTCATTTATTAGTGAGTGATATACAACCACTAGCACTTATGTCAGGCAGTGGAAGGAGAACTTTGAGGAGCATCTTAAAGATCCCATATTATACTGTTTTTCATCAATTTCACACAGCTGTCAGAGGTCCAACAACACTGTATTTGAAATGCGTTGCCCCAAACCCATCCGCAGTCCTGAATTTCAGCTGTCTAAACGTCGCTCAAGTGAGCTCTACTGAGAGCAGGCTGTTTCTGTGCCTGGGCCTTTAAATGCTAATGAGCTCCATCTGTCAATGCCTGCCTTGCCTACTACACGCCCCTCTCAGGGAGAGTCTCTTCTGTTCTTCTGTAGCTGGGACAGAATATAGGCACTTATGTTGATTTATACACCAACAACAGAGCAATTTGCGCGAAACACTGCTAGCTTACCGCTGGACACACCAAACTTCATCTCGGGGATGGACGCCCCCCTCTCAGATATCTCCTATCATCGCACCCTGGAGGCCGATCTATGACCTGCTCTCCTTACATTACGTAACGAAAGGGGCTGAATCTGTACAGCCTGTAGGAGCGCCGTTTCACCAGTGGGTGGGCTGCAGAGACCATGCAGGAATCATTTGCTTTCCTCATTCTGGGAGTTGTCAGGCTCAGGGAGGACCAGTTTATAGATGTAGAGACCATAGAAAACCTGTTTTTCATAATATGGGACCTTTAAGCCAACCAACATGTCCTCTGTAGAGGAGTCTGAAGTCTGTACCACAGCCATTGCTACAAGCTACAGTATCCAGTCCCTATATAACCAAAGTGAGAGCCATGTCCATGTACTCAGCACAAGTTCAAACATGTTTCCAGTGAGGTTGCTCCTTGTTGCTGATCCTGTTTGTGATAATCGTCGACAGGATCTCAATGCACAGCTGTGGTGAGGATGGTGTTCAGTTTAGGAGCCATAGAATTGTTTCTCTGCTCTTTGCAGATGGTGTGGTTCTGCTAGCTCCTTCAGTCTGTGACCTCTAGCTGGGAAGTGGTTGGAGGGTGAGCTCCTGGGACAAGCAAATTAGTTTAAGTATGTCAAGATCCTGTTCATGAATAATGGGAAAGTGGTGTGTGAGATGGACAAGTGACTGTTAAGACTCCCGGTCTCTCTAAGATTAAAATTCACACAGCTAATTTGGAAAACGGCTGATTTGATTTGAATTTAAGACAAAGATTACTAAAGAGACATAAAAAGGAAAGATCCTTTGGTGCTAAAAACACTAAAAAGTCGAAGGATATCATCCCAAACGATATGCAACAGGAAATAAAGATAATGACACTTTTTAAAGTCAGAACCAGACTTGTGTCCTCAACTTCCCAATTTACAGATATAATAGAGGACATGTCAGTCACCAGACCCCAGACACGGCACTGCCGCCTCCACCACTGTCTCCTCCAGTCCGACCACCTGGAACCCCAGATCCAGGTCCAGGCAGAACCACCATCACGTTCTGAAGACTCATCTCTGGCACCCTGAACCGTTCAAACTTTCCACACTTTCCACAGTGAGCTTATGCTACCAGGATTAAACTGTCTGTCAGGATGTGCAGGGACCAGAAGGAGTATTTGTTCACAACTCCAGCATGACATCGGACGCCAGACAGGCCCTGCATGGAGAGACACCTCTCATGAACTGAAAAAGTGTTTCCCAAAAGGCCTAAGAGGAAGTCTGCTGCAGATTTGATCAGTGCACAGTCCCAGGGAACCTGTGATTACCCCCTCTTCAATCTCTCTCCTGAAATGCTGGGTGAGAAGAACTGCTGTTAAAGAGCAAGGATTAGGTCCTGTACAGGATCATAAAAGAGATCTGCTGTGGATCGGATAAGTACACCATCCCGGAGACCCTGTGGTTACCCCGAGGGTCATCGAAAAGGCCGTAAGGATGGGAAGAAGAATAGTGTTTGTAAACACACTACACTTACTAACTCATGTGACTTTGTTTGCCAATGCAGCAGCGACATGAAAATCACACTCAAACATTAACAACTGCATCAAAGGACACTTACTTCCTCAGGCTCTTTCACAGCTCTGTCGCAGGCACAAGCTACAGCTAAAGCAGTTAGCCCGTACATGTTTACAAAGGGGTTCAGCAATTATGGCTCAAAAAAGTTTTTTGATTTTATTCCTTCTAGAGGCGTCAACACTCAAGAGACAGGCCTTGAAGGGCTTTTCCAGTATTGTTGTGTTGTTTTTGCTGCTACATCACACAAGAGCAGTATACTATGGAAAAGAGACAGGGATGTAACCTCAGCCGAGTTTACTTTAATATTTTATCTGAGATATAAGTTACCTCATAAATGCACTTTTCCGGGGCACCGTTTAGCTCAGCAGGCCCGGGTTCGACTCCTGCCCTCGGCCCTTTGCTGCGTGTCACTCCCTCTTTCTCTGATCCTGTTTCATGTCACATCTTCAGCTGAACTATCAATACTTTAAAAATACTTCAAATAAACAAATACACTTTTTCCTTTAAAGGCAGTAACCATGTAACCCATTGAAAGTGATCTGTTGATGATTGCACATTATCATTGCATATTATTTATTGAGCGTACTATAACATAATTGTCAAGAACAGCCCCGAGAATATAAATGTTAAATTAGATGGTTATCAAGATTGATAAAAAATGGGGGAATTGTTGTAACAATTTTACATGAGAACTTATTATCTTACCAATGATTAATCTGAATTTATATTCTGACATTTGTTAGATCTGATGTAAGGCATATGAAGTGTACAATGATGCATGGACAGGGTAAAAAGTAATGCTACTGTCAAAATAGGGACAAAATAGTCACCTCTTTAACCTACCTCTCACAGTAAATCCATCACACACAAAAGCAAAAAAAAAGCAACTGACGGCTCACAAACGTTAACTTTAGTTTTATTCACACATTTTGCTTTTTACAATTGAAAATCTGCATATTCTGTACATTCAGCTGTTAATGGTGTGGAAGACTTACAACCATTTGATAGCCACATAAGACATGTATGAAGTGTTTCCCTGACTGTGACAACCAAAGTCTGCTGAGGAATTGCTTGGAGAAGGCAGTCGATCGACTTATTCACACACAATACAAAACTGCTGCTGCAAAATGGCATCGTATCAAATCCAGAACCAGGTACAGAAATATGGACAGCATGGAATATGAAACAGGACTGAGACGTGCTGGGGAATAATCTGACACAATGAATGCCAATAGCCTTTTTTTTTCCTAACCTGTTTGTTTTCACTCAAACCTTAAAATACTGCATTATTAAAATGTATAAGTGAGTCAACAGGGAAGGAGCTGCATCTAGAATTGTAGTACTCGGAATGGGTCATCAAAGGAATTAACAGCAATAGTCAAGTCAATTGGATTAAAGTAAAATTTCCCCTGGTTTTCAAAAGCCCAGGCCAGAAGTACAATTTCAAAACTCACAACCTTAGTAAAAAAAAAACTAAAAATAAACAAACAGTCCTGGTTTTGTTATAGTTCCACTTCAGCTGCTGCTGCTTTTATAGGATAAAGACTATAGCCTAAAAGCGCGTCATTCAGAAGACTGAGTGAGTGGGCATCAACTGAACCCGGTGTATCAGAAGAGATACGAGCCAAACTAATTCAGAATGTTCCAAAGTTCAATGTTAAGAGATCTCGAATGGGCAACAAAGTAGTTCACACCAGAATTCAACTCTGGGAAGTTGAGAGAATGTGTAACCTTCCAAATCTGGAGTGACTGACGACTTATTTCATATCCAACTGCTGACTGACTGGACAGAAATGGCCACTGGACATTGCCAGACTTTACAATGGCACCATTAAACAAATATCAATGCAGTATTCAATGAATTAAGGCCCCTAAATTGGGTGATAACAGTGTAATAGTGTATTCTATGTAATTCCATGCTGTATTGTGATTGGTCGGTATGTCAAAGCAGCAGTCATCTTGTGAGAATTTGGTTCTCTTTCCCTAAGTCGCTGTCGGTAAATGTGTTTTACAGTGAAATATAGGTTCACTTTTTTGGATTAAAGGTCTTTTGTGAAGTTTTTGCCCACTAGTAGCGCTATGAAATTGCTGTTTTTTATTTTCAGAAGTGTTAGAAATGGGCCCTCCATTTCCATCCACGAAGTGGAACCGGGGCACCGCAAAAGATCGTCCACATTAATCCACTGAACACCACATGGCAGTAATGCAGAAGAAATATAGGAATGTGCCAACAAAGGTAAAGAACACAGCCTGTAAACATGGATCTAAGCAATGTGTGGGTCAAACTTTCAGGGAACGTCAACTTTGCAAATATTGTCCGGGAACGCGGGGTAAAATGGCCTTCAGGTATACAAAGGACACAGTGACAGTGTCCTTTACATTAAGGGAAAGAAGGCTGTATTTTATGAGGGGTATATGTTATAAAATTAATTGAAAACTAAAAGTGATCAATCGAATACATTTTCTTTCGAATTAAAATAACAAACTACAGAAACTTCGTCAGAAGAAAGACCGTGGAGATAACGACACAAGGCAAAGATGGTCACGCCCAGATCTCACTGATGGGAGACTGATTGACAGGTTGAATGCAGCACTGTATCAAATGTGCACAGAATGAAGTTATGATTGCAATATATCAAAATTAAGGTGCACTATGTAGTTTAAGGGGAAGAAAGTTACTATTTACAATATGAGTAAGGGAACAATACAATCTCAGACATTGTTATTTGAAAAGTGTCCCTATAAGCAAGTCGTTCCTGAGGGGAAGAAGGTCCCAACAACACTGTCACCCTAGAAAGGTAGCTACTTACAAGGGTCCTGCTAACCTAAACAGAGTAAACAGGATGAAATTGCATTGTCATTCAGTTTATTCAGTCATAAAAAAAAGATTCTTCTGTTTCCTTGGAAAAAAACATAGTGCACCTTTAAATGATACAATAGTATTTTAAAATCAAATACCATAAATTAGTAGTAGTTTTATATTAACATTTTCAATTTATTTTTATAACATCCACCCCTGCTACAGTCATGGTCAAAGGTTTACATTCACTTGTATAGAACATGTATATCATGGCAGTCTTGAGTTCCAGTGATTTCTACAACTCTCATGTTTCTGTAATGGAATGAGAGGAACACACACAATCCAATGTAATGTGTTTGGTTCAATAATGAATTTATTATAGGTCTTGTGAAAATGTGATCAAATCTGCTGGGTCAAAAATATACATACAGCAACTTGAACAATCAATGTTGTTGATTATATAGTTGTGTCAATCAAATCTGCTTTGTAGTGCTGCCTCTACAAAGCAGAACGTCTTCTGAGTGATTATGATTGATGACAGCTGATCAATTTTCTGGGCCCATTTTAATAGTACTTGTTTGATACACTCCTCAGCCACAAACACTACAATAGGAAGGTCTAAAGAACTCAGCATTGATCTGAAAGAGGCCATTATCAATAGGTCAGGAAAGTCACTTGGAGCTGTTTCAATGCAGTTACAGGTCCCAAGACCAACTGCACAAACAACTGTTTGTAAGTAAAAAGGAATGGCACAGTTGTGTCATTGCCACAATCAGGAAAAAAAGACAAACTATCAAATTAGTTAGGATGGTCAAGAGTCAACTAAAAACCACCAAAAAGCAAGTGTGTGATGAATTAGAAGCTGCTGGAAGACAGGAGTCAGTGTCCACAGTCAAGACTGTTTTGCATCGCCATGGGCTGAGAGGCTGTCATGCAAGAAAGAAACCTTCCTCCAGATGCAGCACCTTAAAGCTTGATGGATATTTGCTGCTTATCACATGGACAAAGAAATAACCTTCTGGAGGAAAACTGTGATTAGATGAAACTTATAATATTTTTGTTTGGCCAAATGATCAGCAATATGTTTGGAGACGAGACGGTGTGGCCTTTAACTTCTTTATCTCCAAATTCAACCAGAAGGTTGGGTCTAGGGTGCAGTTGGGGGTCCCAATCGGACAGTCAACCCAAACACACATCAAACGTGGTAAGGGAATGGCTTAATCAGGCTAGAATTTGAGTTTTGGAATGGCCTTCAGAAAGTCCTAATGTGAACCCCGTTGAGAACCTTTGGACTGTGCTGAAGAAACAAGTCCATGCCAGGAAGATTACAAATTTAGTTTAACTTCACTGAGTCCGTCAAGAGGAGTGGTTAAGAATTCAGTCAGAGGACTACCAGAAGCTTGTGGATGGATGTTAAAACCCATAATAAGACCCATATTCAACTGGAGACTGCCATGGTAAACAAACTTTTGACAACAGTAGCATTTGGAGAAGCTTTCGGAAATAGGACAGGTACTGTCAATCTGTTAATGTATTCAGTTCTGAAAGGCAGACTTTGATAGACAAAGCAGGCACAGGAGTTTGATTTTATGGTTGTATGGTTGGTATTCAATGCAACTCTCCATACCTCTAAACTCACTTTCCATTTTCCCATGTTGACCTACTCACTGTTTTTAGTCTCGCTTTAAATCAATTCTAATCTTCAGTTTAATTTCTCTTGGCTTACCTGCATAGAGCACAGTTTGCATTTCCCAATTTGCACTTTGCACAAAATGTCCTGATACAAGGCAACATGCAAATTTAAATATGAAAATGACGCTGACATGCTAATGCAGGTGAACATTGTCAGAATGGATTTATGAACACAACATCTGAGGAAAAACGACTTTAGGTGCCACATAATTTCACTATGCATTTTAAACGCATGCAGAGACAGAGAAAGGAACATTATCCATGGCATGGGCATCACTCCAAACTCTACATTTAAATCCAAATTGTCAAAATGAAAGATTCACAGTATAATCTGCACAACAGAGTTACCTGCAAAAAATGATGAATTTTAAGAAAGCACCCAGCATTTCTGCCATAAAAATCAAAGAACACTTGATTCCAAATTATTCTTGTACAAGAGTCTTTAAACTCAGACATACACAAAAAAAAAAGAAATACTCGAGTCACACCAAACTGATCACAATACTTTCCAAACTTTAAATACAATAAGAATATCAGAGATCATTGCTTAAATAAATTCTACAAAAATATCTGTTGTACATGTAACATATTAACATTGACTGTAGCTTCGAGTGATTGTGTGTCAGTGTTATCCAAAAAAGACCTGATTATTCATTTGTACATGAACAACTGCTTTAGTGAGTAAATTTGGTGCTTTCGAAGAAAATTATATCACAGTGCACTCACTCCAAACTAAAATGTATAGTGTAAAAAGTAAGTTCACTAATGCTTTCACTGTTCGACTGGCAGTTTCAAAATGATCTTACAAATATACTTAAGTTCCCAAATCAACTCAAATCATTTTGAATGGGTGTTAAATAACTCGATTAATCTCCTTGAAGGGAAATACCAGTGTTTTTAAACCTGGGCCATAATTGATATCTTGTGTTAATGATTCATAATTATCTAGTTTTGGAATCTGGCTGGTAATGGCCAAGATGACTGCAACTCCAAATGTCAAAGTTAGGTCCACTAAAGGTGCTTTAAAGGGTTCCACCACACAATTAACAAGATTGGTATTCTAATCCCCAGATGCAACTGGGTACATATGACAAAGTCACAGGAGCTGATTACGTGGTTCGATCAATGCTTGTGGTTCCAGCTGCGCCACGCTGTGTTTTAACAATGTCCCAGAAGCAGCTCTTTCTTTTGCTCCGTGGAGAATACACACTGAATCTTTCTTTGAAGGAAGCGGACAGCAGCCATGTCAAGCTGCATATAGCAAATCAAGCTAGGCAGGAAGTCAGACTAGGCATCTACAGCATAACAAAGTTGCAAAAATTAAGCATAAACAAACTGAAAACAGACAAACAACAAAACAACTTAACTCTGTAGCCTACTCGACCGCGACAGAAGCACCGGAGTAAGTCAAGAACATCAGGCGGGCATGACGCGCTGCCTCTGAAACACTCCTGGTGGTATATGAAGCGGACTGGAGGATGGAACAAAGCAGTGTTTCACATGTGGAAAAACAAGCACTTTTAGTGGATGTAACTCTGAAGGTCAGATTTGCCCCAAAGGATAACGTTGAAGCCATTGTAACTGTGTTGCGGCTGCTGGTTCCAAAATACCAGAATCCTCCTTTAATGATGAATTATCTCAGCTGGCTTTCTGGCACGTCACAAACAATGGTTGTTTGCAAGTTCTAAACTTAACTTATGTAATCCAAACATACTGTCCAAATCTCCCAGCCATTTGTAGCTCCATATTTTGTGTTTTCTGTCGCTTTTTGTTCAAAGTAGAGTTACACAAAATAACACTGCTTTTCTCTTTTGACATAGCAAATTAATTGAGAGATATCCAGATTGCTGATTGGTCGACTGATTTGTGAACTGTTGCCAATAGATACAATGGAAACATCAGACAAAAAGGATATGTGGGTGGTGATTGAGATTTACACTCACAACAGGGTGATCAAACAAAATCAGTGAATGTAACATGTAGACGTTTTTAAAGCTATAATTATCCATGCAGCTCAACACTGATTCTGGGTCAGGGAGGAAATTGTCATCAATCACTGCACCAAGGTTCTACGGCTCAGAAGAAGAAAAATGTAAATAAAATGTTTAAAAAAGGATGGGGGCTTGATTGGCAAGTACGCACTTGATGAAAATCTGACTCAGCAATGATAACATCATACACATTTATACAATAACAACATACATGGTCATAATGCAAACTGTAGTAGCGATGCTATCTGCATTAAAATAAGGTTTTCTTTTTCCCACAAAAACAATCGTTGCTCACATGAGGTGGATCCATTTCCGCTCCTTGGCCACTGTTCTAACCATAACGAGGCTAAAATGGAGAACAGGAGCTGAAAAATCTACTTTTAATGTGTTGAACTGAATTAACAAATGGACTAACTATCCTTCAGCGTGTAAAGAACAGTCCTATGGACATTTCTTCCAGGCAAGGAGCAGAGTGATTGCATAGTCTTCACAAATGATAGCAGAGTTTTAAGTCTCCTTCTTCACTTCTGGTGTTGCCTTCACACATTGTCAAACTTGTGTTTTAAATAGTCTTTCATGACCTTTGCAATTGGTAGTTGCTCCAAGAATTTCAAGCTTTGGAGGCCAATGCAGTGACGAATTTTTATTCGACACAGGTCTTGTAGAGTCCGCGGTTGTCCTGAAAGAGGAACATAAACATTTATTACATAGTGGAATAAGACCTGGTAGCATGCTCATTACTACATCCTGACCAAGCAGCAACCTCCAGAGCTGTGAATGAAGCCAAAGCTGAAGTACCAAAAAACTGCAGTTCCTCGAAATGCCACTTGAGGCTTGCGCTCACTCGTTTAAATTATATAAAGACTAGAGGACATGACACATTTGTACAGAAATAAGTGTGTAGTAATTTATTTTGAGGAAGTTTTAGATATCAATTGTTTACAAAACAAATTCAAACAGATTTATGTTTGATACCAACTAAAATCTTAACTCTGGCTCTTTGCCGTATGCATCACTGGCTACATCAGGGTGATCAGGGCCCAGGAAAACAACATAAATTTAGCTTAATATGGCCAAAGACTTCCTTGAAAGTTATTTTGAGGAGATTCCCAGAAACCCAGTGGCTTACACATTCAAGGCAGTGAGGAAAAGCGAGAAAGCGTACTCTAGTTTGCGTAGACTGCTTAGGCTAAATCCGACTTTAACAGTTAAATAAACTAAAGATGTGTAACTGCACATATTTCAGTTGGCAGTGGGACCCCCTCGAAAACGAGATGCTGCATCTCAAGGGGTCATCCTAAATAAATTGAAATGCCCTCTTCTAAATCCCCTGTGCATCTTCGTTACGTTGTTTGAGGGAATAATAGGTAACTGCATACTTGTGGATGTAATCACTAATGCTCATTAACGCACAAGGAGTTTGAAGCAGGGGTGCTGAAGAGCTGTATAACAATCTCCATTCACAAAGAAATGCAGGAATACTCTACAGGGAAAGCAGTGACCACCAGGCAGCATAGGGGAGTTAAAAAGCCTGCCTAAACCCTGTCTGTAGCAAAATACAGTGTTTAATAAACTTTTTTCCCCTCTACCTAACCACAGTTTTGTGAACTACATTATATGGCCATTGAAAAAGTGAGAATGCCACAGAGAGTTGGTAATAGGGACAGAATTCTGCTCCAGAGGGAAACCTATTGGATACACTTCCTCAACACTCCAATTCCAAAGGGAGTGAATGAGGAGATTACATTTACTTGTTTCCTGTGATACAAACGTGTGCTATGTGGCTTCTGCGATACAGCTAGGTGTTAGGTGTCGGTTGTGAGATTTAGTTTTGTTTGTATGAGACCCTGCGTGGTCCTTGGCTCTCCTTCAAAAAAGGATACAGCTCCCCCTATTGGGATATATCTGTTGTGCAGTTTTGGATAACCTATAAATCGCACACCAGTGTAGTTTTACTGTAATTTTGCCAGAATACATGCTGAGGAAGGGCGTTTTGCCCAAAACAGAGTGGCAAGAATAAACAGTTTGATGAGAGTGCTGTCCTTTCTTTATCTTTTGAAATTTAATTATATGGAATACCAAAACGAGATCTGACTCAGCATCCTTAGATATTTCATTTTTCATCTTTCTGGAAAACCTAATATTGCTGTTGTGGTGGCAATTCTAAATATTGTCAAATAGCTCTAAACATTCCAATTGAACCAAATTTCAGTGGAGATCAGTACAATTCACAACTGTACTGGGTTAATACGTTTTACTTGAGGGGGAAAACAAAGCCCAAATGAACAGGAACAGAGACTGTAAGGTAAAGAAAATAATTTTGACTCTACAGAGATGGTGGTGGAGATTAGCAGTCCCTATCCTGCCACAGTAAGAAAGCTGGGCAGTTGAACTTGATCCTAATTGTTGTGGTTAGGCGCTCATTAGGGATAGGACAAGATATTGAAATGGCAATATATAGTCGCCCTTCGTTACATATCCTGTTACAAAGTCTGTCTTTCAGCTGTATCCTTTTCCAACTGCCTTCCAAGGCATTAATATGTTCCCCAGAGCAGTCAGTATCCACTCTGTTATCAGCTGTATGCAAACAGTTGGGAAGAATCCCCTTGATTCCAGGAAGTGATATGTGTGATGTATGAGTGTTATCTGTCTGATGCACGTAAAGTGACTCCTCTGCAATGGACTCTTCCTTTACCACAAAAAACACCTCCACGCTATGACATCATATTAAATTCTGATTACCATCTCCATGGACTCCCATGATGCTTCATGGAAAATTAAACTCAAGGCTTGTACGATTACCTTCTCCTGTACTATACTGAATCTCAGAGGTGGATATCTCTAAAGATCTTTCCACTGCAGTACCCGTATGGCACCTCGTCTAGTTGGGAAATATGCATTTTTATCATTTGATTTAACAGACCCATGGAGTTACAGCTAATCATCAGAAAATAGTGTATGTGTATTAAGTGTTTTTTGATGTGTTCGGTTTGATGTGTGTGGGCCCTTGATCAGTAAGTGAAAAAACAAGGCTCAGTTAAACAGGCTGCCAGAGGCACCACTGGATTTTCTACAGGAGGTAGCATTGTGCCTTTGTTAAATGATTAGGAAAATGTAACCTTGGTAGTTAGCAATGATTGTGATGTAATACATGAGGGGTGTCACGATCTTGAATGTAAGTCGGCTATTGAAAGTAGAAGTAATATCGAAATCACAACACAATCTCAACCTTCAAAATCATAAGTGGAATCGAGAATTTAGCCCAGTGTCGTGCCCGGCAGGCGTGCCAAGAGTGGATAAGAAAAACAAACACAGCATGTTGTAGCGCAGCGAGTGCAGGTTTTTGTAACCGCAGAGTGCACTCTTCACAACAGACGTCATTAACGTTTACAACAAAACATCCAATATGTGGTGACACTTTTGAAGAACCGTGACACCCCGAGTAATATGTGATATTTCTCTGAGTGAACAATGTCTGAGCTTTTGGTTTTGCTTTAAGTTTGAGCCTTTGTATGAGGACAGTTTAGAAGAACTCAGTGCCTTTCATGCCATATGAAGTAATCCAGGAGGCAGAGGTGTAATCAATAACCCAGCAGATATGTGATCTGGTTGAGGGTTTTCAGTCTCTGAAAGGGCTTGTCTGAATCAGTGCACAGCTCTTTGATATCTTTGATATCAAAATTCAGGGGGTAGTGAAGGAATGCAGCCATTGTTGCTGCTAAATCATAATGCTTCAGGTAATGTACTCTCCTGTTCCACCAACCTGGGATTGTTCTGTGACTGAACACTGCTCCTAATGTTGGCATGCAGCCCTCTTTCACTCTATACATTTCTTAACTTCAACTTAACTTAAAATAAAATGCTCACCTTTTCTACTAAACTTGGACTCCATTTCTACACTCCACCCACTAGCACATATTTCTTTTCATGGTTAAACGAACAATAAACAATAAAGATCCTGCATTTTGAAAAGTTCTATCTGATCGAAGTGTTGTTATTTGAATCAGCAAATGAAAATGAGTTGGTAAAATTACTTCAATAAGCTGTGCGTTGTGCCTTTGTCTTTAGGAATGAAGCACCTGCCGTCTGGAGATATTACATGTCAGATGTCATATGTCCAAATGAAGGTGAAAGACAAATGAAACCATTCTTTAGACGAGAGAGGAGGACGAAAGGAATCAACAGGAACATACAACAACCCTGTTGACAAAGGGTTCGTGCATTTCTATGCAGTGATGAAAGTCTAGAAAACAATCTTTTGCAATATCAGCACTTGAGTGTGTAGTTGTACTCATAGTGCAAGTTATAATGTCTTGATTTAAAAGAAATACATGTATTTTGGGCTTAAAGAAAATACATAAACTGAGTGCAAAAAAGGCAAGATATCTGTATTTTATATATTTTTTTTATATCTTTATACTACTTTTGACCTTGTTTAAGTGACTGACATTCTTTGCATCACCTGGCAGGCCTTGAATACCATTTGGGAAACATAACCTTGGTTCCAATATGGACAGTGGTAGGGAGTTTCTGAATAAAGTTGTTTTCATGTTCCTTATGTTACCAACCCCCTTGTCTTATTCTTGGCTTGGAGCCACAAAAGGTAATTTTGTCAAGAGTGGTGATGAATGAACTACAGGTGTGCTTGAAAAACCACAAGTAGGCACTTTGCTCCTTCAGCCAGAGCATTTTCACTTGTGTTTGAATAAAGAAACGACCACTCCCTCCTGTGTTGAGTCCTCTCTTCTAAAGAAATTACCTTGTCAATCTGTATCTACTATCAGATACTTCATTTCAAAAATGTGCAAACTGCATGAATGAATGCTGTCAATATCAATCAGCATGAGAGCACTGGCGGTGAAGTACGTGTCCTAGCGTGTCTGACGCTTTCAAATTCAAAAGGACACAGTGAAATCACTATCCATATTTTATCCTTCATTATGCTACATTGTGAACAACACATCCATATTGATGTAACTATAAAAGGAAACACAGTTTCAAGAAAACATCAGTATGTTTAGCCTGCAGACTTGTGAGACCTCAGATTTCTACACATCTATAAAAGTGTATTTATGGTTCCTTTTATATGTAATTCCACATCATTGTAAGCTTTTATCTTTTATCTTGCTTTTGAAATATTCTGTAATAATAAGCAGTTGCAGATTTTTTTTCTTTTTTTTACAATCCTATATCTATATGTCATGCTGTGGGACATGCTTGTCTGACAGGTAGTGTGTTGGTGATACTCACTGGTGACCTCCTGCAGGAAGTCCAGACAGGGCCGGCTGATCCCAGACATGCTAACAGATACAGCGACTGGTGTTTGGCCCTCATAGTTTCTGGTGTTGGTATCAGCCCCGTACATGTAGAGCATCTGAGCGCACAACACATCATCCCGAAGGGCTGACAGGTGCAGCGGGGTTTGGCCATCTTCAAGACGTCCGAGATTAGTGTCCGCTCCTCTTTGCAGGAACATGCGGCAGTATGAGTGGTTGCCTTTGATGACTGCATATCGCAGCAAGAAGCCATTTTGAATGTCAATGTTGGCGCTGTGGTCCAGGAGGATCCGTACACAGCTGGAGCGCTCACGGATGATAGCCAGCTGTAGCGGTGTGGTCCCTTTGTCACTCAGCGGGTCCACCTCAGCCCTGAACTCAAGGAGGAGACGTACAAAGGAGTCTCGGCCGTAATGGGCAGCCACGTGCAGAGGCGTCCAGCCGTCATTGCTTTTTGCATTTATAATGTCACTGCGAAACTCAGATTCCAGCATCAGTCGGGCGATGCGCGCTCTGCCATGCATAGCAGCATAGTGAAGTGCTGTGAAACCACCGATAAAGTCCTTCACTGTGGGGTCAGCTGCACAGAGGGAGTGGAAATGAAAAGAAGGTCAAATACAACAGGAGTTGTGCCTTGTAGCAGTGTGTAACTTTACAGTCCCCATTAATTCTAATTAGTCACCAAGACTCTCTTCAATGATTTACACTTCTAACATAGAGTGCCCCCTAGCCATTCTAGCTGTTCCCAGTTCACAGGCACAGTATCTGCCAATACCAATCACAGATCACCGATCAGAAGGACGTTTCTTCACTTCAGTCATGTATAGTTATAGTTATTAGTGGCATAGTAAAATCATCATAAAAATGTTGAGAAAATAAATATACATTTATTTTTTATTGATTCAAAGAAATGGGTTCAAAACAAAATAACACGTTATCTCTAAACTGTACAATACAAATTCAGAAAAAAGTGAATAGGATAAAGAATTTAGGAAAGATTCTGTGTTTCAGTCTCAGTTGTGTCTGTCTTTGTACTGAGGACTTTTTGCCCTGAAGCCACTACTCCACCCCCTGGTTACTGCTGGAGATGGAAATTGTATGCTACTCCAAACACAATGTACTTTCACCATCAACACTGTACTGAAGTACCTCAGTACGTTTGTTTGGAGTAAAACTTGTCACATTTAACTGCAGTTCACAGTTTAACACTTCATTTCTTCCAGTTGGCTGTGTTTAGCTCTGCTGTAAGCTATTAACTCAGTCAGCTGTGAGCTCAGTTAACTTTCATGCCGCAGGGTTCACAACAAACGGCATTACGTTGTCAATCTATCCCCTCAGCCACAAATATCTGGCTGGTAGGCCAATATACTGCGCTGGTTAAACCACATGGGCACTGAAAATCTGTATTAATAATGGCAGGAGGAGAGCTAGTGAGCTGTTGGCAGAAGGTGAGCAGCAGAATCATGCAGTGTGTGTGGCATTTTAGCAGCACATATACAAAAGCTGTCTCATTTGTATATCTGATCTGATATTCTGACCTGGCTTTATAGAGACCACCAATCAAACGTTTTACAACGCATATTGGCCAATAACGATTGGTGGCTGATCAATTGGAGCATCCTTACTGTTAAGCCTCATATAACGAACCCTTTAAACATGCAGTTGTCTTGAGTTGATGATGAAACGGATTGCAAGACAATATAGACAAACTGAAAAGACAAGAAATTTTCTATACATGTTATGTGTCATTGACAGGTCGCTGCCAACCTCTCTGCAATGCTGAAACAAAAGACTGTCCTGTCTATTTGACTAGCCATATAATTTACACATGACAAAGAAATGGATAATTGTATCTAGGGCATGTTTGAGCCAGGGCTCAATACAAGATAAAGATGTTGGATGCAACATGCTCCATTGCTGTGTTGGAATTTTAGACAGTTGGAAATTTTGGAGCTTAGCAACAATCCTGAACATGTTCCTTGGTCTTCTAACTGGTGATTGTATCTTAACATGTTATGTAAATTAAAAAGCTTTTTCAGGTAAATGCTATATGCTTTAAATGTTTTTAAAAAATACATATATAGATTTCTATAGGTATTTCTATGACTGTGGTATGTATATAAAATGGGCCTAGTTCTCTACATCTACTCTGTTTGTGACTTGTTACATCTTTTTTTTCCTTTAAATGGTTTTCAACACAGAAGTGAATGAAAGGCTGTCTTTTCTAGTCAAGTATCGCCCTCTAGTGTATGGACAGAAAAACGTGTCATGGCATGACGCCAACCACCAGATGAAGCCAGCTTCATCTGCATGACAAAAAACACAAAGCCTCTGACCTCCATGCTCCAGAAAGACTCGAACACATCTCTCTTTTCCTTTGGCAGCAGAGAAGTGGAGCAGTGTCCAGCCATTGGCATCGCGGATCTTAGGCGAGTATCCTTGCTCCAGCATTCTCCTGACAGTGTACACATCACCTGCTGCCACTGCAGCCTGGATCTGCAGCTCCTCATGAAGCTCAGGGTTCCTTCGGCAGTGATGGTTCAGCATCCTGTCACATTTCAGAAAGGGAATATTTATCTGTGTTTGAAGTGAAGTTTCTCACTCACCTGCAAAGGTCTGTACCATCCAAAGGCATTTACACATCTAATATACTGTATACTCAACATCATCTAATATACACCTGTTATACAGGTGCTTGGGACAATGAAGCCAAAGAAGGGATTGAAAGCCTTCTCCCAGATATTTTACTGAAAAACAATGTTTCAGGCATTGACACTACATCTATCTTTATACAGGCTGCCGCAATCAATAAGATCAAAATCAAAAGGAGTCAAATCCCCTTTACGGGGCAGATCTGGGCAATTTTTTCTATGAATCAGTATCAGGTGAAATAACCTAGATCAAAATATAATCCTTTCTTGGCTGTATTTTGTACAGCCAAGCCTGCTAGTGTCATTTGTTCCACACATGAAACATGTGACGTTATTGGGCACACCATTGAGTGACTCTGTCTTTCAATTATCATTGGAAAAGGGCAGTGTACAAAAATTCAGTGACAAACATCACCAACAGCAGGTTACATCCTCTGTGATTCTGTGAGTAATTTGATAAAATGAAAGTATACTTGGTTGTTTTCTGGTAAATGTGCTTTCTAATTTGTCACTCTTTAAAATGCCTCATTTAGACCAAATCAGGCATGGTGCTGGAAGAAAAGATAAGATGCACCTTTACTGATCCCCCATAAAAGAAATTCAATTATGCACAGTAGTAAAAGGGAAACAATCCCTGTGTGCAAACAATATAATATAAAAAGTACAAACTATACTATACAACAAGCAGCAGCACAAGGTAGGAGATGACCAAGGGGAATATAAAATAGAATAAACTAAAAATACACTCGACTAAGTAAATATCACCAGTCCACCCATTCATTTGAGTACCAGTGGTGTTTTGAGGCTGCACTGATGCAGACCACTTGGGTTGCCAGAGAAAAAACCTACAGCAGCCCGATGGTAAAAACATCTTCTCGGTGATGCCTAAAATCATTGTACAATCAATGTGATGTGGACTGACATATACACTGGCCCATATTGGCCAATAAATGGCCCTAGCTGATTTACAGTCAATAATTGAAAACAAACACAAAAGCATGCACATGAAATGAGACAAGCAATAAAGATGGACCATAAAAAAATGAGCAATTTATAGTTGTAGTAAACATCGTTCTAAAGTTTAGAACAAGTTCAGCAAAAACTGCGCTAATACTCAGCTGTGTGTCAAGTTGAACCCAATTGCTGTGATAAAACAAGTGTGGATTACCTTATAAGCTTTATTTTTATAAACTTGTATCACTTGCATCTATGACTTTTCAGTGGCAGTTTAAGTGGTAACTGCATACCGACCTTGTGTCTGCAGATACTGGTTTTGTGCTGTTGCATTAGTTTCTTGTTGTACTACTTAATGCAGGTTTTTTGTTTTTTTTTACCATTATAGCTTGTTAGATAATCAGTAAGCCTCTTCCTGAAATCAAAATTAAAGTTACATGTGACACCTTATACATGTTATCACATCAGTTTGACTCCGAGAGCATCAACAGCAACAGATTAAATGAATTATTAAAGATACTTGAACAGAAAACAATCTTAGTCCTTACATTTAACTTGATGATCTTCTAGTTTATGAAGAGAGGTGTTCAAGCGGGTTTGACTTAAACCACCAAGTCAGTGATCTCTACTTGCAAATAAGGTGATCTATACTTAACATTGCATGGATTTAGACCAAAGCACAAATAAAACATTTTTGATGTAGAATTGCATAACTGCAATGGTGTGTGAGGTGCCTTTTTTGTCATCAGCCCATGTTCACAGAGGTCCGACTATCGAACGCTGACCAAGCCCAAGCTGGACCATCCACCTAAGCAGATGCCCGGTGTGGTATAAACACAACCGAGTGAAGATCAGCTTATTTCGGAGTATAAACCCCCCTGAACTACAGGTAGGGAGGATGGAGCTACGGAGTCAGAAATCATTTATTTCCAGACAAGCATGGGTTTAACCCTGACTGTAACAGCAACCAAAAAAATGAATATAAAAAAACTAATGAAAGAGAAACAGACCCCAGAGGTTCAAATGGTTATTGCAAATGTTGTCAACTTTTCTTGACCAATCCCAAATAACGACCAAACAGTACCTTTTGACAAGCTGAAGAGACGTGCCTCTCTTAGTCATATCGGAGCTGCACCTGTACGTATACAGCTGCACTGTCAGGGGGGCTGAGAGCTGACTGAGAAGAAGGCTCTCCTCTGTCTTCTGTCGTTTTACCTGCAACAAAAAAAAACAACGTCTCTTTTTGTCAGTCAGCAGAAAACGACGCCTAAATGTCCAAATAACAATCTCCGCTTGGCGTACCCAATTACTTACACTGAAGATTATGGGTTTGTTATCTATGTGTAACTACTACTAGTTATAATAACAATAACGTTGAATGACAGGAATGTCAAACGAGAGGAATGATGCAAATGCACAACTCAACAAAGAAATAGCTCAGGTCCGAAATAAGGCTGTCCCTTGATTAAAAGCAAACCACTAAGAGGCTGAAATAAGGCAGAAACTCCGACTGACAGCATATCCGGCCGGACTCCCAATTTTTAGCTGGTTAGCTTAACCGATTGATGAAAATACAAAGGACAATAGAATGGCTTTATTTGCTAACGTAACCAACGATGCAAACCACTCACAGGTAAACAACGGTAACGGTATCTAACACAAACTGCGGGAGCCAAACTGACAGATACGACGGTTGGTTTCACTTGAAAAACGTGCAATGAATCAGAAACTCTCAGACTAGAACCTCTGATTTAAGGCTAAATCTATATCAGGCTGTTAGCTAACGCTCGTTAGCCAGTAAGCTAACAAACTCAGTAGCGATAGCTCGCTCGCTTGCGTTGACTTTGTGCACTTGCAGAGTTGGGTATACATCAAAACAACACATGGGGTATAAAGATATTACAGTGAATTCTACATATTTGGTGACAAACACACCAACTTTGACACTGCAAAACAAAGACCTACTTGACAGACACTGGGTCGACGTTTAACTTAGCCAATCAGCTTCCAGACGGGAAAAATTGGAGTTGTCAGTGCCGCATGTTTCTCTCCCTTTCCACTCAAATCTAACACTAAACTGCAATATTGTCAACCAAAAGTTCCCTAAATGTCGGTCTCGGCATTGTTGAGCATCATTTCGCTGTTGAACAATCCGCTTTAACAACAAAGTCTCTCTGTGCACACATCAGTTTGACCCCAGCAGCTAAGAAAAAAGCTTCCGCCTCCAAACCTTCAGAATAAGAGCATTGTTTCTTCAACTCTGAACCTACTACAACGTTTACAATTAGCTAAATCTGGGAAAACAAGCAAGTGCGCAAAAACAAAGACAGTGTATATTACATGTTTATTACCTTTAGGCAAGCAGAGAAAAAAGACGGGCAACGAAAACGCATATGATATTCAATCATCAACGATAAGAATAAATGGAGGCAGTTATGGAAATGTGGCTTCTACTAAGAATTGTTGGTTGTATGTAACATTTTCTGGTATAGGATGTAGATGGGATACAAGTTAGAAATTCAAAAAGTTCAGATTTTCAGAGAAGTTCTGAGAAGTTCAGTGACATTCAGCCCAGTCCAGCAGTCATTACAAGCATTTCCCATCTGAGGATACAACTATTACAAAGAGAGGAGAGTGTTCAGAGAGGGAAATTGCTAATACCGGTTGTTTAGTTCAATAATATATACCCTTTAGTGGGTAGTGTAGGTCAAACAAATCTAATCAGCTGATAAGATCCCGTTTCATATGACACAAACAATAAGAGATGACGTAGATTGAAATGTTTATGATCTTATTTTAGCTGCAGCAACCGGAGTCAGACACACGTCCCTGCTGGATTTGAGTAGTAGAAGTAGAAGGAAATTAAGTGACGGATTGACAAAAAGAACCTTAAACCAAAGTGGAAGACTCATTTCGGATATTGTTGCTGAATTCTAAACCGCATTTTAGAAAAGAGAGCTTGGAAATATGAGTGAAAGACAATAAAGGTGGGGACTGGCATAGAATATTAAGGCCCCTCCCTGAGTGAATAGAAATGCTGAGGGAGTGTTTTTAGGCCTCGAGACTAGAATGTTGAGGACACAATTCACCACTGTTTATCATGAAAAGGAAGTTTAATATAAATGTGAGGTCTGCAATTGTAAGGAGCATGTTGATGTACTGATAGATTTTTATTTTTAGTAATATTATTATTATTATTATTATTATTATTATTATTATTATTAATAATATTATTATTATTATTATTATTATTATGCTGTAGGCTAGTGTAGGCTAGGCTGTTCATTTGCTTTTATCTAAACTATGCTTTTCCATTCTGATTCTGAATTTCAATATATATATATTTTTTTTTATAAAATCTGATTAACTTTCTAGGTATGAACCACAACAGATGTTGCAAATGGAAGAAGGTTTTCTTTCACAGGGCCCTAAAACTTAAAGACATCACAGTCTCAGTCCCCAAATCGATTCTCTGGCACAAGTTCCCCGTGTCGATCTCGCTGTCTGAAAAATGCAACGAATGCTACACTTCCGGTCACAACTTTTGACGCCTTTTTACTGTTTATATAAAAGAAGTAGCTTAGTGGTAAAGTTGTAAAAGTCCCTCGTCCTTCCACCCATTATGAACACAATGAGCGTCAATCTATTGCCTAGATTCAAGCGACAACATGGCTTGTGATGCCGACACCCCAGAATGAAATTAGTTTTATTTTGAAGGCCGATGTGACACACTTCCGCTCTCATTGTGTTAACTCCCGGTGACTTCGCTCGGCTCGCTGAGCCATTCGTTGTAACGCTGCTTCCGTGTGCATCACATGGCAGGTCCACACGGAAGAGTCAGCAGCATGGAGCACACGGCGGGCTGCAGACAGCGACCAAACTCCGCCTGTCTGACAGATGTGTACAGGTGTTTTCAGACCGGATCATGTCCCAGCCACAGTGCTGCGGAGGTGGCGGATGTGATATTTTCCATCATCCTGCCCGGCGAGGACGGGCAGCGTGCTGCTGCAGAGCATTGCCATGACAACCGCTCGGAGCCGACCTACATCAGTTTGACTCTGGTGGAGAAGATCGTCTCCAGCCTGACCTCCCGCAGCCTGCCTCCACCTGTGGCGTTATACTGCGCGGACATCGAGAGGGTGTTGTTTCAAGACATGGATCTCATGTCGCAACTTGTGAGTTGCCCCACTCTCCTCATGCTCAGTAAAGACACCAGTTAAATATTCTCTACAGTGGCATTGAAGAAGCCCTCTATTCCACAGGTGTGTCAGTTCCATGCTGAGGACCAGATCACCTCACATCTAGCTGCCAAGAGTGTGTCAGCGTGGGTTTACTATCATCTCCTCAAATCTGTGAGTTTTCAGTTTCAGTTTTCACTCCCACATTTTGGAAATATTGCAGACTTTTTATCCAAGTGTGCTTCACAACTGCTTAAATGTACGTGTTCAAATATGCAGTCTGACTGCTTTCTAACTGCTTTCTTGGAAAACCTTCTTCAACCACACCAGATTTTCGGCTGGTTCATCCGTACAGGGTCATGTTGTGTCCAAGCTTTGTTAAAATTGATCAGTTCTAACAAATTGTAGATTCTGGAGTTTAGTTTCATCAAGAAAATGAATCTGGATTTTGTCACAATGAGAAATAATGGTCAAATGGTGCCTAAAACATGTAGAATATGATTGTGGAAAGAGGGAGCCATGGTTTTGAATATTTTACTCTATGTATACATCATGTATTTTCAATGAAACAGGTGACAGACAGCACTGACAGACAGTGGGACAACAATTCCAAACAGTTGCCCCAGAGGCCAGAGCTTAAAGGCAACAATATATCATTTTCCATATTACAGGCCGACTAAACTAAGTTAAATGCGTGAAAACGACTTGGATTGACTACAGTTTTACAGCTGTACAGTTTGAGCACGTTTTGCATAAATCAGCCTCACAGTACAAACATGGATATGGACAAACAATATCGCACTGAAGTTACCAAGAGCTGAATGACTGAGAACCTTCACCAATACTCTGCATTGCTTGTCAGGGTACTGTCAGTCCTGTGTGGGAGCAGATGTGTGTGCAGACGTTTCACAACTCAACCCCTGGCACTGAGCTGGATGCCTGCCTGTGGTCGCTGACGGAGGTCTTGAAACGACTTCTTAAAGGAGCGCATCAAGGTAAAAACCCAATTCGTCTGGGCATTTACAGTATGAGCAGAAAATGCTCAGTGACAGCCACGTTCTGCTGCCGCGTGAACCCGCAACAATCCCTTTCGTCACAGCTGAACTTCATGTTCATCAGCAAGCGGAAAGTTAGATATCCTCTGCTTGTTGTCTCCCTGATCCAGGACTGTCAGACTGTGCATTGCAGTCATTGCTTGTCTCCCAAAACTAGGACATGGCGGTCTGAGTGACTCATACAGTTACAGACTATAACAGCAACTGTATATTGGCAAAGGTGAATTATTTTACATTCACAGGACATATGTTAGTTTTATGAGGAGCTCTTGAATTTTTTTTCTTATTCGTTTAAAAGCCCAGTCCAAAATCCAAAACACATTCAGTTTCGAATTAAAAAGACCAACATTAAAGGCCGGAGCACAGCAGCCCAGTTTGCTTGCTTGCTGTTTGAACCTTGCTCTGTCGTTGTGTCGGAGCTCATTTTGAAATTCTTCCATTTTCCTCCCATCAGAGATCCTTTGGAAACTTCTGGCAGTGTTCGACTCCAGCCTCAGCGTTCTATGTTCAACGTTTATCCGCGAAGAGAGCAGAGAGGCGGCGCAGTGTTCGACCGAGCTGACCCGCAGCAGACCCTCGGGAGCCACATTCTGCCTCCTGCTGGACCTGCTGGAGGTGCTGACTGCTTCCAGTTCGATACGTGGAGCCGACGGCTGTTTGAAGAGTCCTAGATTAACCCACATTCACTCCTCAGCGCTCTTGGCAACAATCGGCGGCTCCGCGCAGTATTTTGTCAAAAAGCGAGTGCTGCTGCTTTTAAAGAAAGCTGCGCTTCAGAAGGCCGGAGAGGACTGGGCGCTCGGAGAAGCGCGGCTCCCTGGGCCCAAACATGACTGCCTCAGCTCAGATATGGGCGTGCTGTCTCGGAGTGTGTTGGCAGCAGTTGCTGCTGATTGGTTACAGAGTGTTCAAGTGGAATCTGCCTCTTTCTTTGGGGGGACCAGACAGATTGGGGCCGATGAGGGTCAGAAACCAGACTGTGTAATGCTCAGCGGCGTCAGCCTGCTTCTTCTGAAGTCCACGGAGCTTCACATCCAAGCCGCTGGTGGAACAGGTGAGCCTCCAGGATGACTGTACATCCCCGATACACATGCAGAATAAAGCTTTGAGTTTTTGAAGAGAACTTTAAACTACTGTAAAGTGTCTAGATAATTTGATTAAAACCCTTTTAGTTGATTTTTTGCGACTCGGTGGCAGTACAACAAAAAGTCAACACAACACTAATATATAGGAGAGTCACAATTTTCGACTTTGATAATTAGAATGATAAACGTTATTTATAGAGCGCTTATAAAACTGAAGTACCAAGTGATTTACATATTTAGACAGAAATAAAATAACTAAATATGAATAATAATTAATGAATAAAAAACCAAACACTTAATTAAAACCAATAAAATAAGCAGAACAATCAAATAAAATCAGAACTTACTTCAAAAGTCATTTTTAGAATAGACTTAAAAGAAGATGCTAACTCAGACACTAACACACTCAGAAACTAACACACTCTTGTAGCAGCGTTCTCAGGTGCAGCGGGTAGGTGCTGTTGTAAATAAGCTCTGTACTGTACATTACCTGCTCAGACAGACAGACACAGTTGCTAGTTATTCAATTTAAACGAGCACTTAGCAGTCAAAGGGCCAAAAAAACTGCACTGAAAGATAGGAATATTGGATTGGGATTGTTTCATCATCAGAACCAGAACCTTGACTCCAAATGAGCGATACTGTTGCTCTGTGATAGCTGGATGAGCTAAGATATGTTCCAGCATGATGCAGTAAGAAGGGGGACTCTGGACACCCAGTATTACAAACAGTTCCACAGCAGGGGGCAGTCCTCTCACATATGAGTTGCGTTGCTATGCTGATGCTCCCTGTGTTGTCTCGCAGCTGGAGTGGGCAGTGCCACAGAGGTGTACGGGTATCTACGGAGTCTGTGCGGCTTCCTGAAGAAGAACAGAGTGGAGCTGGTGGAGGTCAGTCATCCGTGCTGCTGGATCAGCCCGCTGTTTGGAGAACAGGACGACGACACGATGGAGGCACTGAAAGCTTTGCTCTCCATATTCCTTCATCACAGGTACAACAGATTCACAGACACATGTCTTGTTCTTGTCAACAACATGACATGCAAATAAAGTTAAAAGGAAAAAGTGTTTGGATTGGTTTGGGTTTGATGGATGATTCAGTCAGCAGAGTGTGTTGATCCCTTCTAATCTTTATCAAAACAACCTCAAAACCTATACCAATACCAATCAGAGGAATTTTAAACTTCTTGTCAGAGAAAATGCTGAAGTTTGTAGTTAAGTGATGAATATATATACGTCCAAGCAAAGTTCAACGTTTAATAAAGTTGATTCCTCCTGATCTGGCTGGAGATCACACCAAAACCAATCAGTGAAATGAGCTGGTACAGTACCGGGGAGCAGGTGTCATTATTCTTTAAAAAAAAAAAAGAAAATAAAAAGGTCTAACTGAACTTCTCGTCTCTCCCTGCAGACTGTCTGGTTTGGATGAGTCTGCTGAGTTGGAGGCAGCCTGTGCCTCTGGGTGCAACCCTCACTGCCACTTCCTGCTTCTGCTTCGGAGCATCTCGTTCGACCACAGCATCCTCCTTGACTTCCTCATCTCCACTGAAACCTGCTTTCTGGAGTACTTTGTGCGGTACCTTAAATACCTGAGGGCCGACTGGCAGGGCTTCACTGCAGCCTGTGGAAAAGTCGGTGTGTCAGATTGTCAACCTTCGCTGCAGAAATCCCTTCCTGACTCGGGTGCTGGTGATATGTTTGCACTAACATACAAAGGTCAGCCAGAGCAAGTAGGATTCAGCCCCTGTGTCCAGCCTGAAGACGCACCAGTAGAAATGATCAGCATGGCTGCCAGCAGTCGCCTTGTAGAGTACAGTAGTTCTGATGAGTCCGACCCAGAGAACATGGACTGTCAGGATGAGCCGGGGACATCTGTATGTGACAACGGTAGATTTAGTGCTCTGGATGGGAAACAGAAGATTAGTGGAACAACTATCATGAAGCAGCGGCGTGAGTCCTCTCGCCCACCAGTATTACCGAGTCCATCTAACTCTGCATTTGAAAGAACACCAGAGGGGTCATCGTCACTGACTCAGCACGCGTCATGGCCAGATGTGGCACCTCTGTCAGGACAGGTGACCTGTGAAACATCAGTGAGAGCGGTCCTCTGTCTGTCACAGCTCAGAGAGGTGGTGACGAGGCTGCAGACAAAGAACCTCTTCCCGTACAATCCGTCTTCACTCATAAAGCTCCTAGAACAAGTGCAGAACCTGTGTCCAACAATCACATCCCTCACAGTTCGATGAATGATCGAGACATATTTTGAGTTTGAGTTTTTTTTTTCTGCTTTGTGAGGAGACATGGAAGCTGAATCTAAATGGTTGAGAGGTTTGTATAAGAGTCTCTCTGTTAGCAATCCTATGCTGTAGATTTTAGACATCCAGAATGTATTCCTTAATCCGACTGTGTTGGCAGGTCCAAACAACATGGATATTGGATTTGCATGTGTCCTTATGATTATGATATTTACTTTTTTAATGGCATAGGAGGCAACGATGCCGCTATGCCACCAATGCGTAGTCAGCTGTAATAAACTCAGAATATTCATCTAAAAACCGGATGATGACTTCAGAACTTTGGGATCGCTTCATGAACAGATGTATTCTAGAGATCATGGTGCCTTCTGGGTCATTAAACAAAGACCTACGGCAAAATGAAAAATATCACTGTAATCGTAATTCCCAACTTCCAAAATACCCAAATTCCAACTTCGAAGAAAAGCCTAATTTGGGAACTGAAATACTTGGTTAGGTTTAGGTAAATAAAATACATGGTTAGGTTTAGAGAACAGAAATGCATGGTAAGGTTTAGGGAATAAAATTCCTTGGTTAGGGGAACGGGGTTAGGGGAACAACACGAACACAGTGATATCAGAACATGCAGACCTTAACCATGTTGTTAGTTTGTCTTAAACCGGGACATGATTCAGTTACAAAACACATATTCATTGTGGAGACCTTTGAACACCTGGAAATCAGGTATTTGAAACTCAGTGACCTTAATAAAGCTCTCTCCAAAATGCCCTGCTGTTACTCCAAAAATTCAGCAAAACACTGACTAATATGCTTAATATTCCAGCCAGCAGTCAATATGAGAGGGTTGGTGTTTTTGGACACGCTCTTCTACTTGGAGCGACACTTACTTTTCCACTGAGGAAATTAGGGATGTCCCGATCAGGGTTTTTTTTTTTTTTTACCCCGATCCAATCCGAGTCCTTTAATATTTAGGATCTGCCGATACCGAGTCCCGATCTGATATTCAGCCTTAACTAATATTTTCCTGGATAATACAGCTGCATTAAGAAAAAAAGTACCTGCATTCCTTGATAGTTGTTTTATTTTGTTGAAACAAAGTATATACTTTCATATGGCTCTTCCTTATTCTGCGACATTCGCCGACCACCTTCTGTTAGCAGGTGAGTGTGTGACGCTGCACTGTGACAGCAGACCCTCGTGTACAGCCGGCTGAAGTGTGTGAGACGCAGCTCACGCTTGGTGCCTCCATATCATCCACCTCTTTTTACATATTCCTTACGTTGTCATGTAAAATGACCTGGACACGCTTATACAGAGCGATTCATTTAATCACCCTCTCTGTAATGTTTTTTGCCATGTTGCTGTCTCGAGGATATTTCTCTGTCCTTTTGAAAGTATCCGCGAGTGTTTGTTGCTTCGGTGTCTTTGCCTGTACTGCCTGAGTGAACTCGCTGTATTCTTTGAGTGTTTGTTTTTTTATTTGCCGTAACAAATATGTAACATGTAACATCTGCGAAACGGCCGTATTGCAGATGTTACATGTTGCCGTTGGACTACTTTCGCTAACCAACCAGTGTCACTGATGACGCTATTAGTGATTGGCCGATTTCGGATCATGTGATCGGATCAGGACATCCCTAGAGGAAATATCTCATCTTTCATTCAATCTGAGTTTAGAGAAAAACTTAAGCCACTTTGATGAACGGCGTATTGACTCGCTCTCTGCTTTCATCGACTGGGTTTTATAAAAATTAATAAACTTAATTTGTTTGTAGTCCTTTAAAAAAGAAGAGCCATGAAATGTATTATGGAGACTTTGGCAGAGGGAACATTGCTTAATTAACATATTTGTATTACATTTACACGTATTAAAACAACACAGTTGTTACGGTAAGATGACTGCACGCCACATTTTCCTACCAGCCAATGATTAAATTTAGATGACTATCCACCATTGTGATTCTTCAAAGTTCAGATTTGGCAGGAACATGTTTCCCCGCCATCGCTGCCAGTTATCTCCTGAAATAAGCACAGGATATGGAGGCAAAGCGTGACCCTTGACCCAGAGCTGAGCTTAAGGACAGCTGGATGTGCATAAATGAGACATCACGATCGGAGCAGTTCTTCAGCCGACGGGATGAACTGCTGTGTCGCGCTTCTGCCTGCTGCCTCTGGTCAGCGTGTAGGAGGATGTAAGGACACAAGTCCTCCAGTGTCCAGTCTGTGATAATCAGGCAAAAATGACCTAATGGAAATGATTAATTACGTTTTAAAAGGGCATTATTTTTCTGGTCAGATTACTGAAATCATGTACATATTAATGAATGTCTTGGCTTGTTAAAAGGACTTCATGTGACATCACGCTGATAGTGTTTTCTACAGAACACGTAAAATATGAGCTTTAGTCAAAAAAGCGCGGATGCTGTGATTGAGGAAGGATTACTTACCCTACACAGAAAGTAACTAAATACATTTACTCAAGTACTGCAATATTTTTGCTACTTTATACCTCTTCTCCACTACAATTCTCAGGCAAAACAGTACTTTTGACTCCAGTACATTTAATTGATAACTGTAGTTACTGGTTACATGGCAGATTTAGTTTAATACAAAATATAATCAACAAATGATGCGTGAGTACGTTCACTTTTGGTACTTCATGTATATTTTTCAACGTTAATACTTTCGTACATTTACTTCAGTAGCTTAGGAGTTAGAAAATCATTATTTTACCTCTCTCTATCCCTGCGCACTGGACTGGTGTGGAGAGGGAGTGAGGGTCGGGCCCTGACCTTTGAACCACTGACGTTTTAGTCCTTTCCCCACTGAAGAGAGAAGATTCTGCTGGTTTAACGTTGTACAGCAGCTCCTGACGAAGTACTGTTCACGACGCCTTCCAGGGATCCTGCCGAGATCTGTGTGTAGTTGTCCAGATTAAGAGCCCTGACTGTGATGAGCTCTCCCTGAAGATGTTTCAGTGTCTGTTTGCCACGAGAAGTCATACATGTGGATATATTCTGAGGCTGGAGCAATACAAAGAATAAAATGTTTTCCTACTTTTATTATTTAAAAAAGAAGTGCCAGGGATTTTATAGATCTTGCAAAAACAAATAAATATTCCTAATATTTCCTATGCAAAGTGAGAATGGAAATAAATGGAAACGACTGAAGAGGAGCTGGTTATATAAACCGTACAATGCATTTCTAAAGTCTTTCTTTTACTCATTAATGCCAGATTAAACCAAATGCCCAACAGTTATGTGAAACCCTTTATGCCTTTATAACTCTTTAAAATCTTTGTGTCCTGATGTCAGTCGCCTATTTCAGATGTATTTGTGTTCTTACATATCGTCTGTTCTGTAAATAATTCGAGAAGAAAGAAATCTAAAATGTACATTAACAACAAAAACTGAAGTAACTCCAGCCCAGTCGGCAGAATAATTTTACATGTCTGGAAAACACTGGTATGTTAAATTTGTAAGACCTCAATTATGTTCAAATTTCATGTAGACAAGACAGCTGCCAAGCCAGAGCCCACTGTTTGAGATTGTATCTTGCATGTCTGAGGCTACAAAACCAGGTGTTTTATGCCAAAACATGATCTATCCATCACTCTCCCTAACCATGTGGTTTTTGGGCCTAAACATGACCAGACCATAAGCAGCTATGTTACAAGATAAACTGGAAACTAAATCTTAAGAAACATAAAGTTGCAACGTAAAGAAATGTACATTTCAAAATATCAACTTGTTGAGACAAAGGATTTCACGTGAGGCAACTGGACGTGATAACATCAGGTTAAGTTCTGCAGATGTTCCAGCACATCAAGATGGCAGACTTTTTTTTTATTTTTTAAAAAAGGGTTTATTAACAAAGAATGGCACGTCAGCAGCGTTTTTACGGGAAAATAAAATGGAAAAATATATACTTTTTGAAGGAAAAAGGAAAAACAAAAGAAGCACATCAACTATTCGGAAGATTATTTAAGTTGCTCAGCAGAAACTTGATCGATATCTGCCAACATTATTGAAGATTATTGAATACATCACAGTCTTGAATAGTCCGTCAGCCTGACTTTGCTGCTGAGTTCAGGTGAACAGCACAAACACCGATACCTCGATCGAGCGTTTAAAGCCTCAAAAGTCACTGCTGTCTAAATGGCAAACTTGTTCCGGATGATCTCTCCGCCCTCCACCTCCACCTGCTCGTACAGCCACTTCCGGTCGCAGCGACACTCCACTCCACACTTGCGCGAGCCACATTCGGGGCAGGGGTAGAAGCAGCCCATACAATCCACATCCAGGCAGTCGCACATGTCCTTGCTGTTGGAGAGCAGGCGGCCTTTGTTGTCGTACACTCTGCTCTTGGCTCCGAGGCTCTGCCTGCATGCACGAGGTGACAAACAGACGTGTATTCACTGCCATGCAACAATTTCATTTAGTTTTATTAAAGCATTTTCCTCTTGTTGGTTTTCTTTTATCACTGTTTCAGGTTGATTTATATCCAACAAATTGTTAACAGCTGAACAAAAACTCTGTTTAGAGATAATGTCTAATGATTCAACACCGTCAGTATTACAGCACTCTGGCAATGACAATACATATTAAAAAGCATTCTCTGAGGGGTAAAAATGTGGGGACAGTTTATTTTTCACATCATTATGAAAGAGACAATGAATCACACACACACACACACACACACACAGTGTCTCACCTGTCAGACATTTGTTTTCCTCCACGGCTTCCTCGTCCGCCCTGTAACAAAGGAAGTGAGTATATTTTATTTTACGGTAAATTATGCCTACAGGAATTTAAGTATTTGCTATAGTTGATTTAATCAGTTACTTTTGAAAATAATCAGGGGATTATTCCATCACAAAAATAATGTTTTGTCGCAGCCCTCATTGTTCATAATAGATTGAATCTCAACAATGTGAATATTTTACATTCTCGGGTTGTTTTGCTTGTCTAACAATTATGTCACCAAGGGAAGTTAAATGTCACAGTTCTGGGCCATTTGCTACTTATAACTTAAGGTATCCTCGGAAACAATTTCGTAATTATACAGTTTAAAATAAATGAGTCATCACAGTCATACAGTGGATTTATCAACCCACAGTACTGACAACAATAACAGAAACTCACCCTCATTCCACCTCTTTTTTCTCGGCGTATACCGCCAACGTCTCGCACTCTCTCTCGCTCGGCTTGTGTTGCCATGGGGCTTGCTACATTTGTCTCCTTTGGTACAACTCCTCTTTTACGAAGTTCAATCTGTGGAATTGTCAATTATTTATTCACTTAATATAATATTAAAACAGGATGACTTGTTTAGACTGAAAACAAACTAAGGAGAGAATCTACACCTTTGATGAATCCTGCCCACTGGCGAACAGTGTGGGCACTGCGTCCTCTCTCAGAAACTGTTTGCCATTGTAGTCCCTGAAGCAGTCAGTCCGGAAATGCTCTGAGCAGAGGCAGGTGTTGGCAGTTGGGACAAAGTTTTTCATCCCCAGGCTGTGCACCCATTTGCTGGAGAGTTGTGGCTTGCTAAGTGGAAACCTGATACACAGGGGAGGGAGGAGATGGCTTCAAACCAGGCCGCAGGTTTCCAACCATCACAGCAGTTAAGGTAATGTCTCACTAACCTAACAGTAGGTAGACGCAGTTATAGAAATTATGCTTTCTCAGAAACATAAAGCAGACGTCTTAGCTGTCTTAACAACACACCAACATCTGATGTAGTCTTTTTTGGAAAGTTGGATATATTCAGGCATACGTAACTGTCTGAAACCTCAAGCAGTGCACAAAAGTAAACTAATATTTTATCAAGAAGTCTTGACGATTCCTAAAGCGTTTGGTGTTTAAGTGCAGGTTTGTTGTGTCTTTGCACAGTATTTCTTCATATCTTTGACTAATCATTTAGGTTTCTGTTGATTATAATTGCTACAGCATGACCAATGCTTGATTGCTGAGGCCGATACTTATATTAGGGTTCAAAAATAAATAAATAAATAAATATAAGAACCAACACCTTTATTTGCAATGATCTCTCAAATGTGTTTGAAATAAAGGCAGGCTATTTTACTTTATTTTGCAGGAAATCATTAAACTTTTTTGTCCAAAATGTCACAATGTGCACTGAAACAGCAACGCCCACTGTGAATTTAGTAATTATAAATCACCCCAAGCACCATGCTCTCATTATAATCTCAATAATCTCATTATAAGAGAAAAGTTTCCATATCGGCGCATTTCAAACTGATACCTATATATTTTTGATAGGCCAATTTAATACATATATATATATATATATGTATTACCAGCCAACCTATAACCTCGGTCAAGCTGAGATTACTGCCTAATATTACTTTATGTCAATCTTTATTACGCTGCCAGAGAGCTTTTTTGTAACCAGGTAAACAAAAAATGTGAAAGTTGGTATGTGCTTACCTGGGTAAGCATCAACTTAGAGCACCTGATACAGTTTAACTGGTTACCTGTCAGGTTTGTTCACATTATCAGGATAGCCTGAGTCAGTTACAGGTGATGAAATGAAGCAGTGGATGGGCAGTCTTTATTATGTATTACTGGATTTTAACTCAAAGTTTTGTAAATACATTCAAATTGTTCAGTGACGGTAAAGTTGTGTGCTATTGTGTACCCGAATAATCACATTGCTATGTTGTGCAATAAGGACCAATTCAGCAACAACGGATCGAATGGTACACTGCTTTTTCTTTCTTTCTTTCTTTTTTATTTTTTTTTAAAAAAAAGGCAAATGTTTGTGGCTATAAGGGGCACTAAGGAGTTTTGGAGAAGAAATTCAAACTCAGAGTTTTATATGAATGAGGATATAACAAAAAACTTAGAACATCTATTTTTGTCCCATAATTTCAGCTGTTCTCAGAGAAAAATAAGTTCTTCAGAACACTGTCTGAAGCTAGAAAGGTAAAACAAAAGAGTAAAACAGTCTGAAATTGTGTTGTCCTTTAAGGTCAGTTTGTTTATTCAGTCATTAAAACGTTGCGTAAAGAAATCAGTCAAAGAAGATCTCTCTTCTGATTAAAGTGTCTTCATCAAAACTACATAGTGCAGCTTTAAATCGCAGAGAGATGTTGTTACTAAAATGTGCGAGATCATTTTTCAAGCACTGGTGTAATGATTTAGCCACATTGGCGACCATCACCAAATGTCCATCACATGCACATTAATATTAGACAAGATGCCACCGAGAAAAGGGCACGATTTTCCTGGTGGGTATCGTGAGGGTATCACAGCTAGCTCGGATGAACCATGAGTTAATGTTAGTGAAGCTAAACCAGGACGCCTTCATTATTAAAGTTAAAAATGCAATTAGAACTCTACTTAAAAACTTAAAGTGGCCAGGAAGAGATATAGCCTACGGAAGTACAAGTTAGTTCGTTTAAAAGCAAAGTTATTCACGTCCATGCTGTGCCATATTGACGTTAGAGCTAACGATAACTAGACATGAGATGCGCTGTGACGCCGGCGAGAACTTCGGCTCCCTCTGCAAAAACCTACCTGTAAAATCGTATTTCCGATCCTTTCACAAACTTATTGTTGCACCCTGTAGCCGCACAAATGACGGGCATGGTGTCCCCTTTGTCGAAACTACGCAATAATAGAGAAAACTGCTCTGCAAACAGCCGCTTGTGATTGTTTTCTTTCGTCTTCTTCTTCCTCGGCGGACTAACACCCAGAACGCTCTGCTCGCTTGAGCTTCCTGTTCGGTCTGTAGCGTGTCTGCCCTCTAGCGGCGGCGCTGATGATGACCATTTTCCAATGCTGAACAATGCTGTGCAGGTCAGCGCTCTGGACATCAGAGGTGCACTGTGTAGGTTTGTGAGGACATTTAAATCAGAAGAGCCAACTGACCTTAAAGAACAACACAGTCTGTTACTCTGTTACTTTGTTTATATTTGGCGGACCCTACCACCTCTCTAGTTTTCAGACAGTGTTCCCGGGGACCTCATTTTCCTCTGAGGAAGGAATGGCTCATTCATTCAGTTATGGGAAAAATAAACATTGCTGTGTTTGAATTATAACCTCATTAATTTTGTACATTTTGTACTACAAAGCGCCCGTTCACATACACGCTATACAAAACTAGGTGTTTTGGGATATCTGGAGACAATCACTGCTAAAACTGTTATTTAACTGAGGCGTTACACTCAAAATGCTGGAACTTTTTTTTGTGTGCAAATTTTAAATTAAATGTTAGTGGGATATTGAATGGGACTGCTGGTATGCAGGGGTGGAAAGGAAAAATACATTAACTCCACAGTTTCAGTGTTACATAGCAGCATTTTTGCAATTCATACATGCCACATCTCAAAAGAATGTATATGATTGAAACACCATTTCAATCAAGCTATGACAATCCAGTTGTAAATGATTTTACAGCGGCTATTCTTGTTGTGTCACTATGGCTTTTTTTTGGAGTACATTTTGCCGCTGATGCTTTCATTTTAAACACATGACTTTCACTCTGAAGTGCAATGTTCCCAAACTGAGCACAGGATCCGAATAAGTCTTCCCCCTGGTTTAAGTGTGACACTGAGTGAGTGGTGTTGTGTCTGTGGCCAGTAATTCACCAGAGTGTGCATGTACGGAGGTATAACAGATGGGTTATAAAGGAAGAGGCTGTTTTTTTTACACTCAAACTTTCCCTTTTTAATTTCTAGTTTATTTTATTGCACTGGGTGTAAGGTAAGATAAAACTGAAACATGGTTTATTCTGAAGGAAATTCATGTGCCACAAAATTAATACCATCTAAGGATAAAACCAAAACCACCCACACTGAGTTTGAGCTGCTCCCCTCAGGCTGCTTTGACAATTTATGTGGCCGACTGATGACAGTAAACTTGATAGATAGATGATAGTGAGCACCGAACACTGTGGGTATAAATGTATGACAGTTGTAAAGTCGGGAGATCTTTGTTTTATTGTTTTATTGATGTGATGGGTCTTTGTTTTAGTGGATATGTTTGGGACCAGAGACAATTTTCCAAGTTATTCTATTCTATTCTATTCTATAACATTTTTTTTATTATTGAATATCTATTATAGCAATTCAGATGTTTTGTTCAAAAGATAATCTCACCAGGTAAACATCTTTTTTTGCCCTCAAACATCCTGAGAAAAATCTGTATAAAACCAATGCCTTGCTTTTGCTTAGGTAGTTATTGCTAACGTAACATGTCATATGATATTTTTCTTTTGGAAAGTTTTTTCTTCTCTAAATGAACACATTTATATATTGCCTGTAAGAGTCGACACTGGGGATAAACTTTGCAGCCGCAGCTCTCAGCCTGATGTCTCCTGCCTCCTGCTGCTCCAGCCTCAGACTGAGCCGAGCTTCTCAGGGCCGTGCAGTCACATGATGCAACTACGCTGGCTATCGAGCTAACACGCTAGCTTCGGTTGTCAAAGCCGCTGTCAACAGCCAAGAACGGACGGAGTTAGCCTACCCTCACTCCCAAGTAGTCTCAAACTCGTGAAGTCTCCGGCAAGTCAATCCGTTTTGCTTTTTTGTCCCGTTTGTTGTTCCCGAAACGTGAAGTTAGCAAAGCTGTCTTAGTTAAACTTGTTTAAAGGGAGTTGCCATCGCGTGCGGAGGTGTTAGCCGAACGATATTGGCCTTGTTTAGATTGACTTTGAAGCTAATCTCACCTAATTTAGCATCCCTTTGTTTTTAACTAACAATGCCTTAAGGCAAACGAGTTTATGCTTGGTCCATTACAGTGTGTTAATGTTAGCTAGTGCTTACAAGCTGATTGTGTAGCTCGCTAACTAGCTACGTTTGTTTTCCTGCCAGTTCACTGACAGTAAGGCTAGTAAAGTAACTTACTGAGCTAATGTTAGCCGCAACTCTGAACTACCACGACAGAACAGTGTCAACACGAAACTTGTCAAATGTGTTCGAAGTTGCGACTTGGTTTTCGGCGCATTTGGCTTCGTAACACTCTAGCGAAACAACGCTGAAGGTGCTGACGTAAAGGTGTTTGTTGACAGCCAACGAGCTAGCCACCGAGGCTAATTGCATTTGAGCTAACTAAATTAGCTTGACAAAGGATGCCAAGCTGTGACTGCTGGTCCTGCATCTCGCTAAATGTGTCCTGCTGTAAGTTAGTGTCTAAACAAGGGGTTTCACTGAAAACATCTTAAATATATCTGGTCCAACCACCATGGTGGTTTAACTTATTCTGCCTCTTTGTGGCTGTGTACAGTCTTGACATCTGTTGCACCTGCTATCAGCTGTCTTTTTCAACGTTTCTCTCAATTTGGTGGCCTCACATACATCCCAGCGCTGCTCCACCCAGTGTTAACCTGAGCAGTGTTCTCTGGTGTGGAGAAGTGAAAACATCTGGGTGGGTCCCCAAATCACTGACTGCACTTCTTCTTCCATCAGTGTGATGGTGGGAACATTGATCCATTCTCGAGTCTCTGACTCCTGAAAAGCACTGACTCTTTGCTTTCACACTGAAGTTCTTGCTGAGTATGAGAGTCTGATTTAGCTTCACCGGAGGGCGTGACATCCGTTGGCACCCTGAGATTTTGAGAAAGGAACAGTTCCCACCCGGTCAGGCTTACTGCTTTTATGTCTGGTGTACTGACTTGGAGACATTTATGAACACAGCTTACTCACAATCAATCTGACAGTTTTTTTTTAAGTCCTCAGCACAGTCTGGTTAATGGGACCGCAGCTAAAGTTATTTAAGGAATCTGATTGTGTTTCTGATTTCTGATGTGCCTGAAATTGGCAAATCTGTATTATTGACTATTGAACGGTGTTGGTGAATTTGTAGCCGATGCAAAGAGCTGATCATATCAAGACAAATTCCTTTATTTGATTTAACAAATGCAACATCTACACACTTGGTAGTTTGCAGTATCCACCTTCAAAGTTGTTTAGCAATCTGCTAACCATGGAGAAAAAAGAAGAAGACAAGGGAGTTTCAAACAAGACATCTTATTAGAGCCATTGATCATTTACATTCAGCAGATGCTTTTGCCCAAAGTATTACAGTAATTCATGCATACATTCATCATACACTGATCGTGGTGGCTTCCATGCAAGCTGCCGACCAGCACATCAGGAGCAGTTTGGGGTTCAGTATCTTTCCCAAAGACACTTCAAAATTCAGACCAGGGGAATCGAACCAGCGACCTTCCCCCGAGCCACGGCCTCTCCACATTTAATCACTGCTGACGATTAAATCATCCATTTTTGCTCTCTACCTCTTAGACCTTCACACCCTCAGTTGTGCACAAATAAGAGGCTATACACTTATTTTTAAAATACAAAAATGTGAAATAAACAGCAATCCTATCCGTCAAGCAGGTAAATTATCGGTTTTCAGTATGAATGGAAAATGTCCGTATCGTGCATACCTGATTTTGTCCAACTAGCAGTCCAGAACTAAAAGTATTCAGTGAGAAAACATAGAAGACAAAGAAAAAAAACAGCAAATAATGTCATTTTAGGAGCTGCAACCAGAACTTTTATTAGTTTTCCTATCTTAAAGATGACCAAATGAGTAATTAATGATGTCTAAATAATGTCTGATTGATTTTGCTCTTGATGGACTAATTGGTCTAGCACTGGTTGCTTAATCATCTAAATTCAGTAGTTCTATTTAAACGTCTTGTTTAATAACAATTCATCATCAAGAAAACTGTCGTGGAATCACAAATACAGTGAAATTATACAACTGCTTATCAGACATTTGTGTAAGATAAGAACCATCCCTCCCTTTCAAGTCAGACGCTCAGGCGATGATATTAAATGTGCTGTAATTAATTGTAGTTTGTATCTGTATTTGTAATTGTGTCTGTTTTAGGCAGAACCACATTGCCTCAGTCAGTGCTCGTCTATCGATTTTGTTGGCGCTTTCATTTAATTTCCAACAGTCTATGAAAACATGCACATGGACAAAGGTGGCCAGCTGATAAGATGCGGGGGACATTGGACTTGAACAGAGAGGTCGGGGTGGAGATGACATGAGTTCACCGGCTGAGCAGGAAGGTTTTACAACCAAAGAATGTGAATTCACCCAATAAAAGTTGATACCTTCTGATTACTACACCTATTGTGTGCAAGAGCAGATGTTGGAGCTTGTATAACGCGAGACGAACAAGCTTCGACTTACGATCCGCCGTGCTGACATGGAGTTTGACATATTGATTTGTTGTTACTCAATATGCGAGTGTTGAGGTTCGTCTTTTTCTTTCAACTAAATGATAGGCACGTTTGAGCCGGATGCAGTAGTTGAATGTTAATTCCATACACTGTGTGACGTTTTTGTGACAGTGGTTAGAGCCCGTATAGATTGGGATCTCAGGCGATGAACGACAATAATGGTTCTATTTTCAAAGAAACGGAGAAAAGTTGAGATTGTCTCCAGGTGTCTGTGTGCTGTGAGGCTATTTAAGTAAAATCGACTGCTTAAAAACTCCAAGTGGAAAAGGCTGGAACACCACAGCCCTGTGGGGATTTAAGAGCCTTGCACATGACCAATAGTAACCTCTTGTGTTCCCTTCACCCTCCCCTCCTCCTCCCTCCTCCTCCTCCTCCTCCTCCCTCCTCTGTCTCTCTATCTGTTTTCCCTCCTGTCTCCCATTGGGCATTGTAGAAAGGGACTTCTTTCCTACTCACTCGCTTCAAGATATTGAGTCACTAAAACTTCCGCCCAGTAAGCAGGGGTTTTGGCATCCTCAAGACTCCTCAGGCAAGAAAAGTCATCCATCAGCGCAGGAACATCGACAGACTGTGGTTGTGGACTCACATGAGCGAGATGGATAGGCGATAAATAAGACATCAGCTCCAGAGGTAAGGTCAGTCCAATACTGTCACAGCCTCACAGTGGCTGTTAAGTTTCAGTCAAGTGGGGCTTTGTGCTCAAGTGTTTTTGTTTTCACTTAGGCATCGTCCAATGTCATTTAGAGCAAAATGCTTTGTGATCAGCGGAAACATTGAAGTAGTTTGAGGCTGTTACTGAAAGAATCCCATTAGACTTGCATTCTTTCTTTAGCAAATGCACAGCTATGCTTCTTGATGCCGACCTGGCAAACATTAGTCAGACTTTGCCGACAATAAGTGAGTACGGTCACGACTGTATTGTAAAGAAAAAAAAAAAAGTCACCCAGGTGCCTTTATGCAAACAAGTGTAGCCTTCATCATTACCTCCTGTGTGAAAGCTTTTAACTTGGACTGCTGCAACAATAACCGCTCTCCAGGTTAACTGTGGTTCCAGGTTTGGAGGCTTGTCTGTGGAAAATTACTTCCTTCACCGCTGTTGTGGCTCTCCTGAGTCATCGCATTTGTACATTTTTGTTCTAAAACTAGTGTTGAATCTCATGTAGTTTTTTTTAGATCACTACCAGGTCAGCGCCTGCTATCAGCTTTTGGGTTGACATTGATTGCAGCGGTGTTGGGTAATTATATCCTATAGTTTAGTGATGAAAAAGTGACATCACAAGTGGTTACATAATGCCAACTTTGTTTACACACACGCACACACACACACAGACATAGGTACTCAAACTTGAATGGGACTCTTGGCAAGCTGTCCAAACTTACTGATTGCAATAGACATATTCAGCAAAACAAATTCTGCTTGTACATTTTCAATGTACTTTATTTAGGACCACTGATTTCTAGTCTGCCAGCAAGAGTTTTGTAAGGAATGGAAGATTTCCCTTATGTCTGTCAAGTCTGTCTGTTTTTACACATCATAGGCTGCTGTCTTGTAAACACACAGAGGTGATTTCCAGCAGGTGCAGCAAAAGCTCTGTGACACAGTTTTAACATAATTTGAAGTCGTAAGTACAATACAATAAGTAGACATAATATGTAGTTTTGAGGCTCATTTTGATTTTGACAGCTAGTACCACATGCTCGGACAGACCTTGTCCACTGTCGGCATGTTAGAGGCAAAACTTGTTTCCAACAGCATTAATCTCCAGTCAAATCCAGGCATTCAGTGTGACGGCAAGCTTACCTACTCTGTGTTCCAAATCAACAAGCTGCCTTATTGTAAAAATGCAGGACTCCTTCGCATAAATGTGTATAAGTTCGTTGATTTGTGAGATATTTAATGCCAACATGAGTTGTAAAACGCTCCGAGTGATCACCAAGATTAGAAAAGCACTATATGAATGCAGACGATTAACCAGTCTGTTTTACTGTTCACAGTTTCAAAAGTTTGACCTGATTTAATTGATTTTCATTTTACAGAACGCGACATTCCCATGTGGTTATTACATTTAACCTGAATTTTATATCATTGAATGTAAACTGATAAAATTGATGAAGAAGTTAGAATTGGTCATTCATGTGTGGGGAAAGTATTATCTTTGCATCATGTCAGCTAGTTATAATAAATGTCTTTTTAAGTTATCATTTTTATTTGTCGGACATATGACAGACGGCATACATTTTTAAACCGGGCTGTTCTTCTTGCACGCTGGCTAAGAATAGCTGGAAATCATGCATGTGTGTTTGTGTGTCTGCTGAATCAGTTTCCTGAAATGCGTCTATGTGTGACACATGACGAACTTTCATTTCTGCTTTCACAGTCAGTTGGCTTTCCTGCTCACGCATTTTTTTGATAGACAGGATCTGAGTTGACTCTACTTGTCATATTTGAGATCTTTCTAAGAAGCACATTGTGCTGCGTAGCTCATAAATGCCCTTCCATTGATGTAACACAACCACATCCCTGTTTTGAACGTGTCCACAGCCTACATTTGGTTACTATGAACAGCCCACCACAGTAACAGCTGCTTTCAGTAAAGGGGAATTTTTGGTTTTTGCTTGATGGATTTCATTTGGTTATACTCAAGTTCCTACTGAAACAAAGTTAGCGAAATTGCTGTCATAACGAGTAAGATTTTTGTTTTTGTTGCGCAGGTACACGTTGATTTCGTTATGACAAGCTGCTGTGCAGAAGATGTCCACGCTGTCTATGACTGATATCCCAGATGTTGGTCATGGTAAGAGGAACCATCTCTGTATCAGTGCACTGTGTGAGTTAAACTGGACGGGGATGAGTTCTCTGAATCTTTGTTTTGCTTCATGTTTGGCCACAATCCTCTCCTTGTATGCTCTGAGTATTCTGCCTGGGCCGTCTAAGCTGTTTATTACTTTGTCCACCTCGAAAGAACATGGGTGTGTGCTGAACAAGCGCTCTAAATTGTATCCTAACAAAAGAGTGACGGAGCAGAAATATAGTACACATAGGCTACATAAAGTAGTCACACTGTCACACGGGGTTTGCTGGTGGTTTTGAATGTGTTTGCGTCTCGTCCCTCAGATGAGAGTAAGGTGTTTGACGGGGCCTCTGAGCTGCAGCTGGACTGCATGGTTGAGGAAAGCAGTGGAAGCACCACAATGAAGCGCGACGGCCTGCTGTCGCTGGCTGACCTCTCCCACCCAGATGACTTCCCTGTCCCCCCTCACAACGGCCCTTCACTGACCGACATGAGCAGCCCTCTGGCGATAGAGCCAAGTGACATTAAGCCGGATCCAGCTGCAGGTGACACGTCTGCCAGCACAGGTGAGAGAGAAGTACTGCATTTTAAATGGCTATAGTACACAAGTTCGACGCTTCTCTCTAGAACTGACATTTACTTTGAATCCTTGAATAAACAGCACACAGTCTTTTTGAAGTGCCACAGTGCTTGTCTGGAAGATCAATGTGCAGTTTCTGTAAATGTTGCTGCTTTAGTCAACATTAGTCATCGTCTGGGGGAAAACAAGGCATCACTCTGTGCATCACCATTCTGAGAGAGACTTAGCAGACGTTGCTAAATTCCAGCACACTTATCATATTTTACCAAATTGTGGTCAAGAATATGGCTTAAGACAATAACTCAAAGTCAAAATTTCCACACGGCCTAAAGCAAGATCAAGCTAAAATGTGAGAGATGTTCTGGCTGACAGATCTACTCCTCAGGATGTAAAAAAACATGTTTGCTAGGTACAAACCCCAACAAATGTCACATCATCATGATTTTTAGTTTTTTCAGTGAAAATAACAACTGTGTTGCAAAAATGATCATTCCCAATAATCTGGAATCATATCACAAAATGCTTTAATATGATAGTGGTTTGTCTCTGGAGACTCAAGACTAACCAGTATTTTCTCTGCTAACATCGTCCTAATCACAGACGTGCCTTGACATTTTTATGCTACGATTGTAGACATGTTTCTTTTAGCCTAAAGGTTTCTTTAAATCTTTATCTTCACTGCAGAATCAGCCTTTTAAATTCATTAGAATAGTTACTCACTGAGGTAGACACTAGTTTGTTAGCAGCTCTATCCACCTGTCCTCTATCCTGTTGTTCTTTTTAAATGGAACTGATATTGTACCTTGTGTATATTAATGGGAGTCAATAAAACATTTGAAAACTTGAATGCAGTGTACTACTACTTCGAGCCTTGAAAATAACTCAGTAGTTGAATTAACATATCTGACATCACAATTCAAGTTTTGGATCACCAATTGGATCAGCTTGTACAAGTCTATCTGATAATCTAGTAGTTCAGTGTATTTACTATATTTTATCTGTATTCTCAGTTCTCAACATTTATAACTGGTTCAAAAATGAAAGATTTTTCCGTAGACTTTTTGAGACGTTAAACTTATAACCTAACGAATAACTAAAATAACACAATACAAGTTTTTGTGACACATTGATTTTGTAACTGCACATTAGCTGGTTGAAAAGAGGGCAAAGAAGTTCAGACTGAATTTCACCCAGTTTTCAACTAGAAATCGAAAAAGTTGTTTAATTTATAAATATTAAATATTTTTCTTTGCATTGTATATCCTACATTATGTGCTGGCGTATTTTGCATATAGAGCCATCTCTGACTTATCTCAGTTGAGACTGGATGCCTACAGGTGCTCATCTTTTCCTCATGCTAATGAGACTAGACAAGCAGACATGGCCTGGCCTCCAGCACACATCTGATAACCCTCTGTATACAGATTACTGCCTCTGAATTTCCTTCACTGAAATTGTTGAAAGTTTTTATTTTGATTTATTCTCTTTTTATTGTGTATAGATGGTCAGCCAGTGAAAAGAAAGAAGGGGCCTGCTCCGAAGATGCTTGGCAATGAGGTGTGCAGTGTGTGCGGTGACAAGGCCTCTGGTTTCCATTACAATGTGTTGAGCTGTGAGGGCTGCAAGGGCTTCTTTCGACGCAGCGTCATTAAAAGTGCCCAGTACTCCTGCAAGAACAATGGCCGCTGCGAGATGGACATGTACATGCGCCGCAAGTGCCAGCAGTGCCGCCTGCGCAAGTGTCGGGAGGCGGGCATGCTGGAGCAGTGTGAGTGTCTGCATGCCAGATGAATCAGAGATGGAGAAAATTTAGATTCGGTGGGGTTATAGCCAGAGTGAAAATCACGAGTAAAAAAATGTACCATTAAACGTTAGTCAAGATGTGCATCCCTCTTTGGCCTGTAGGTGTGCTCTCAGAGGAACAAATCCGACTGAAGAAGATGAAGAAGCAGCATGAGGAGGAGACGGCCCGCTCGTCCACGGTGGTCACCCCCACCCCTCCTCTGGAAGTGACCGCACTGGATCCACAGCAGCAGGAGATGATTGAGAAGCTGGTGGCCATGCAGAAGCAATGCAACAAGAGGTCGTTCCTTGACCGGCCAAAAGTCACGGTAAGTGAACATCTGTGAATGGATAGATCTGTAGATTTGGGTTGTTTTGACCACTTTCGCGTGGTTTTATTGCCGAATTCGGGAGGCCTACTTAAAACGGCTAGACAAAGAAACCAAATATGATGTTGTTTGTGATAGAGACTTTTTAATTTGGACAGTAAAAAAAGCTTCAGTGTGGGTGGCCAATATGCTTGCAGGACGTGACAGCTGTGTCAGAAAAATAACTGCTGTAGAGACAAAATATCATTACTGTGCTGAGGTGTGGAGGTAAATTGAGAGTCACACCAACACCTGTTGTCAATGTCTGGTCAAAGACTTCAGTTTCAACTTAGCATATGTTGTGTCTGATGTTTTGCTGTGTTGAAAACCCATCAGGTGATGTTTGATCTTTGTTAAACATTTCATACATCTGTGTGTGCGTCCAACAGCCATGGCCACAGAGTCAGGACCTACAGAATCGAGAAGTGCGTCAGCAGCGCTTCGCCCACTTCACTGAGCTCGCAATCATGTCGGTCCAGGAGATTGTGGATTTTGCTAAGCAGCTTCCTGGTTTCCTAGAGCTCACAAGGGAGGACCAGATTGCTCTACTGAAGACATCTACCATTGAGGTTTATAATGATTTATTGAAGTATTGAATTTCTTGTTCCTGTAGCTTCAGATTTAAAATGTTTTCTTAGCTCTCAGTGCTGGCACTGGAACTGTACATAACTTACTTGAAAACAGCACTTACTTTATTATTGTCACAAGTAAACTAAATACACAAACTTTCTATAAGAAGAAGAATTGACTTATGTCAGTAATGTCATTTTTTTTTGCAGTTTTAGCAGACAAGACAGTAGACTGAGAGCTGACATTCTCTATGTGCTAGTGGCAAAAACTTTGAATATCTCTGCTCAGTTAGTCTTAGTTAGGCAGCATGTTAATATTTCACTTAAGATGTGTTTTTCTTCCTCAGATCATGCTGCTTGAGACATCGCGGCGGTACAACCCTGCTATTGATAGCATCACGTTTCTGAAGGATTTCAGCTATAATAAGGAGGATTTTGCCAAAGCAGGTGGATTTGCTAATTACTTCCTGTCCAATTTTAATGGAAGATATGAATATTAGTTATGATTTAAGATGATTGTATGTGTTCCACCTGTCTTGGTGCTTTTTTCAAAAAGGTATGAGCAGATTCTTTTAGTGTTAATAACCTTTTTTCCTGAACCATCATTTATACCATAATTATTGTAGTAACTTGACAGTTACCATAAGATATGAGCTACGATATATTTAAATCATAAATGCTGTTTGTAGTTGTCACAAATGGGGTGTATTTGATATGTAATCTATATAGAAAAAGAAACATTTGATGCTCTTGCTTCATTGTTTCTAATAATAATAAGAATAATAATAATAATAATCCTAAAGTATTATTGCACCACATTTCCTTCTTTAAAGTGACTAAATGCTTCCTTCTTTCCTTCTCTACTCTCACCTCCTCAGGGCTTCAGTTCGAGTTCATTAATCCCATCTTTGAGTTCTCAAAAGGAATGAACGACCTGCATCTGGACGAGGCTGAATATGCCCTGCTCATTGCCATCAACATCTTTTCTGCAGGTCAGAATCATAAACTACACAACCTGCAGTGAATCCTAAGTATGCAGGGCTCAAAGTGAAAGTGTATCAAGAGCTGAAGCCGCCACTGTCAATTATTTCTAATAATCTGTAACAAAAGAGACTAACGGGCGTCTGTTTTGTTTGGCAAACTCTGTTTAGATCGGCCGAATGTGCAGGATCATGATCTGGTGGAGCGACTGCAGCAGCCCTATGTGGACGCACTGCGCTCTTACATCATGATAAAGAGACCAAACGTAAGTGCCCAGTGGTAAGCTCTTTGACCGGCAGTGTGTCAGCATGACCTGGCTGTAGTCATCACAACAAGAACATTGGGTCAGGGCTGAGGTTAGAATGGTTAGAACAACAGTAATGTAAAAGTGAATGAGAAAGGCCATTATCAGAAACTGTTTTACTATTTTGTTTTTTTTAAATTTCGTTTCAATGGTTTCTTCAGGATCACTTGATGTTTCCCCGTATGCTGATGAAGCTGGTGAGCCTTCGTACACTAAGTAGCGTCCACTCGGAGCAGGTTTTTGCACTTCGCCTCCAGGACAAGAAGCTTCCCCCGCTGCTATCTGAAATCTGGGACGTCAATGAGTGACTGCAGACCTGATGTCACCTGATGTGGCTGTGTGAAGACTCAGACAGACATTGCATTGAGCAGGATCACTGACTCCTTTCTGCCCATCTGGTCAGGGATTGGTTATAGCGTTTTTTGTTGTTTTGTTTTTTTTCTGGTGGGAGGAGAGCATCATTGCCCTTTGCTCTCAAACAGACTGCTAATTGGTTTTTTGTTCATAAGGAGCAACATGAACACCTAGTTTTCCTTGAGCGATTTTTGTTGTTTTTCTTTTGTGTAGATGCTGACATGATTGTGGCGATATTAAATACCAGCATCAGGCTCTTTAGCCAGTTATCTCTGATTTAATATTTGTTGAAGTTATGTTGATCTCTAGTGCAGTTCTGTACTCATCCTCTAAGAATTATAATGCAACATTTCTGAGCAGGTCTTAGCTGTGGCTGTCTCAAACATCAGGATTGCAGCTGCTCGTTCAGTTGAAATAGTGATTTTTGCAGTTGTGCAATAGGTGGAAAAGGATAAGCATGAGCAGACCGATATCTGCTGTTCACTTTATTGATGTTCGGGTAAAACAGTAGGCCATGTGGCTGGTGTTGTGCATAGCAATATGGCAACAAATAGTTTGTGTTCCTTTTGGCGTAAGTGCAGAAATCAAAAGGTTGGTGTAGTCGCTCAGGTAAAGTAATGTGAAGCAGACCTCTGGAAACTGGAGGCTTCTTTAATTTCTATTAGATTAGTTTTCTTCCAAGTGAAGAAGGGACCCTTTTGGTCATTTCTAGATGCCCATTAACGTTCATGTAAATTGTATATTTATTTTCACAAGAAAACTGTATAGAGTGCACAGATGGAACGTATCCACAATATTGTACAATCACATACTAACGCACAAGAAGGTAAACCTCAGTGCAGGTGACTGGCAGACTGCGCCCTCATTTACAGGAAATGGTGATGCGACTAAATCCTATTCTTTCTTTTTTTTCCTCCTTTATTTTTTTTCTCTTTTTTTTTTACACAGAGCACTGGTACCTTGAAATAGGTGGTACTAATGTGTCCTTAAAATTCCATGTAAAGATTAAATGTTGTTTAACAAAGAAAGTCAAACCTTCATCTCTGTGAGCCTCCTTTCAAATGAATAACATCCCACTCTGACAAAGTTGTATTCTTAAATCAAAACAGAAATGATTGCTTCTATTTACACCTTACTCGTCTTTATGTTCATGTGAGATTTATTAATTTCATTACAAGGCAGTACAGTTAATTTCGCATTTTGGTTCTGTTTATTAACGCAAGCTTTTAAAGGTGAGAGACATGTACAAGCAGCATTTGTGTAGTTTGAACAGGATGTAGAGAATTTCACAGGCTTTTATTTTTGATAATATACTGTATGAATGATACTGAGAAAAAGGTGTACAGCTGAATAGTCACTGGAAAACGAGCTCAATCTAAAGGTCTGCTGTTGTTTTGTGCGAGTGTCTTCCCCGAAGGGGTACTCGACACCAAATGCTTTAACTGGTCAAATTCTGGAAATCCTCACTAAAAAACTGTACCAAAATCTTTATTAACAGGGAGCAGAGAACAGGAAATGAGTAGAAACAAAAAGTTCATAGGTTGATGAGGAAAAGTACAGACTTTTTAGATGTTTATATTTATGCTGTGTTTTCCATGCATTTTCCTGTGCAGTGTAAAATTGAAATGCATAATGGATGATAAAGGAATGTCACTGCAAATTCAGAAGTGTGAAGTTTATTCTCTCTTCATACTCAAGAGAGCTGAAAACTTGACAACATGTCTTTAAAGCTTGTTTTTGAAATGATGGAAAATTAAGTGCCAGTTAGAATCAGGCATTATAAATGATTGTATTTGTTTTTTCTCCACCCTCAGCTACAATTTCTTAATGGCTTTTAATTAATAAAATTGTATTTAACAGCTAATATGTCACATGATTCTTGACATAAGCACAGAAATACAAATGCATTCGACTCTGAGGTGTCCTCAATCATTATAACAAGCAGGACGAGTTTTGATTTGATCCATGTAAGATACTCTTGTGATGAGTCTTGTGTATTTTGACATTTTCAGTGTCAGACTTTTTTCCTCATCATCCACCACCATGTCTGTATTGCATAATGTTTTTGTTTAAATCAGTGACCTGCTATGGATCCTCCAGATGTTAAAACCATGTTTTTAAAAAACAGGCCTTTCTTCACAGCAGACATTTTGACTTGTCACAGTAAGAAAAGCACAGGTGTTAATGATGTTATTTAAAAAAGGAAAGGAAAAAAGAATGGCTATATTCTATCCAACTATTCCAGTAAGCCATGTGGACAGTTAACCACCATGCAAAGTAGCAGGGCGCTAAATCAGCCATTACTTTTATCATTGACACATGTGCTCCTCCTATTGTGACATATTAAAACGTCCTCTATGACAAAGAGTTATTGTTTTATATCCCTGCTGATTCAACAGGACTGGAACGTGTGTCTTTGAGACCCAGGCTTCATCTTAAGAATAAATGTACCCAATGGAAATTCAGTATCTACTCACCTCAATGACAATGGAAACTTGGACAAAGTTTCATAGTTCAGAAAACTTTTCTTGAGCTTCACAGCAAAACAGTGTTGCATTATTCTAAACAACTGTAGTAGAGGGGACTTGTTTTAAAACCAAAAATCTACTGGACGAAAAGAAAATAGCTTCATACAGCTCGTCTGGTGTAATCCAAGTAATCCCAGAAGCACTGAAATCCCTAATTGATTTGAAAATATGTTTTTTTTAAATTCTGGACGAGCTGCTGGGAGCAATTTTTTACGTTTTTTTTTCTCCAGTTTTCTACTGTTACGTTTAGCACAAATCCCAATCCCTTCCAAGTGTAATAGAGAATGCTGCTACGCTGTTTTGCTGTGAAACTCCAGAAATGTTTGGTTGACTTTAGAACTGTACCCAACTTTCCATATTCATGATGGTAAGTAAGATAATGACTGAATCTTCATTTGTGGTGAACTGACCCTTTAACAAATTAAGCAAAAAAACACTGTAATTACAAAAACTTAATAAGCATAAAAAAACATATCGGTGAGTTCACTGCATAGGTTGTAATTGCTATTTAATAACGACATAAATCATTGTGGTGACTAATCTGAGCGACAGATGCCGGGTTAACACGGGTTGATTTAAGAGACTGACCTCTTGCAACGGAGGATAAAACTCTGTAAATGGAGCTCCACCTATTGGTTGATTGAATGAATACAAACAAAAGGATGATTTCCTTCCACATCCTGTATTGCATTAACACTGGTGCAGTATGTTCTTGAGCCTGTGAGATTATCGCTGAAACAAAAGGAACCACAGTGTTCTCCTTCCTAACCCCCAACAGTTGCTCAAAGAAACACCTGACATAAGGCTCCAGTTGCGCAATTGTTTCCGCTACTGGGTGCGAGTGTGGTGCAGTTATATGAGACAACATGAAGAGTTTAACTTTCATTCCCATTATTTAAATGTCGAACTTGTTATCAGTTAACTTAATTACACTTACAAGTAAGAAAGAGATTCCAGAGGTACACTTTTCCACTCATCAGGAGCACATGAAGGCAGAAGTCAATGATGCCCTGGTATTTTCTGACCACGTTTTGTATCAAACCTTTTTGCCTTCCCTGTCAAAATCTGATTTACTTTTTATTGATGCTCTAAATACGTTATTGTTATTGATTTTCTTACATCCTTCTTGTTTTTGACAAATGAATCATATTAAAAGGAAGCAGATTAATGTGGGAGTATGCAGCGTTTTGAAACCGCACCAGTCATTGGTTTCAGTCGATTTTCTTTTGGGTCCCTTTGCAATGTAATGTGGGGTTTTGCTTTTGGATTTAAGTCTGCTGCTTTTATGCTATCTCTAGCGAAACACTGACTATTAAGTTGATAGTAGCCCCTGTAATACCGGGGTGAATTTTCCATCATAACCTCAATTTGTAATGTTGTGCTGAACTCTGCTCAAATGAGCAAAAACCATCAGTTGTTGACTCTTACAGTAAATCTTTTTTTGCGACTGTACATGCTGTGTTCATGCTGTAGGTGTCAAGTTTAAATGTATTGTATATACTGTTATTGTCGCCTGAGCTCATTTACTTCCTGTCTTCAAAGGGTGGCACTGTAAACATTATTGGTATATAGAAATGCAAACCTATTTTAATACTGTAACTCCTGAAGACCCTCTGTTTTGTATGTACAGTATATATTAAAGCTACGCTGTAGTGTTTGGAATCAGAGTCACTTGAGTTTTTTTTTACACAGAGGATGATGTCTGAATCATGTGGCGTACAACTACGAAACCGAATCAGTGAATCAGTTTGAAAAAGGTCATGATAATTATAGATAAAATACAAAAGCATCAGGATCATATTTACAGTATAGGCCTATAACTGGTACATTTTACAACATACATACCAAATAGCATTTGTTTTGCACTTAATTTTGTGAGTGCTGGGTTAGGGCATTCAAATGTGTATCACATGCTAAAACATACCACATATTTATGATAGGATTTTTAAAAATAGCATGACCTGGATCGAGGGCCTCAATTAACTGGAAATATAAACTCTATTTAAAAGGTACTCTCTCCTATGATGTTAACACAATGATGATGGACAACTTTTTTTAATCAAGTATACAAATTAATGCAGCAGATCCAGAGAGATGCCCACCTCCTTGTCAAATCCTGGCACCTACATTACCCACAATGCAACACGTCCACCAACAGCTCTGTCAGAGATACAGGTGCGTAATGCAGGCAGTAGCTAATGTGGCATCGAGCTGCTGGCCACAAGCAGAGATGAGGAGTAGGCTACAGTGGTTTTATAAACTCACTACAAGCTTGCAGCCTTCAGTCCTCACCACACTGACTCAAGTGACATCACTCAAGGCAGTTTAAAAGATTTCATACTGCTCCTTCTAGAGTCACACAACGCTTTATAATACCGGCAGTAGAACTATTGTGACCTGTAAACAGAATCTGATGTATACAACGTATGGAGATCCATTTATTCAGAGGCCTCCAACATGGACAGCAAGTGTTAGTACAAGAAAGTACAAACGTGTCTGACTATAGAAACTGTAGTTTGATTATAAAAAGAACTTACAAGCTTTTTAAAAAAAACAGTTTTAAAGGAGTTAAACTTTCAAAAATGTGTGTGTGTGTGTGTGTGTGTGTGTGTGTGTGTGTGTAATTGGATGGTATGTCAATCTGGAAGAAGAAAGGCAGATTTGTTATATGTGTTGTTTGGATGATAAAGTAAATGTATTTAAGTGCATTTCTACTGTTCATTTAATGAAGAGCATACATAAAAACAAATATTGACTTTCTACAAGCTCTTTATCAAGATTAACTGTGAATTTATATATAAAAAAATCTTTTCAGAGAACAAGAAATTTGTGAATTCAAATTGGTTGTTTTTCTGTTCCCAAATGTGGGTACTGAGGATATTGGGACGCAAGAGAAACATTTGAGACTGAGATTTTAGGATTTAGGGGACTCATAATTTAGTTTTGGGATCTTGACTATTATGCTTATTTCATCAAATGCATCAAACTGCAGCTCAATGTCCAAGGGTGTAACTATATTTGTGAATGTGCAATGGTGGAAATATATTGGTATACATATTTCTGGTCGATGCACAATGGTATAAATATTTTCTAGTTTTCGGTTTCTTATTTATATTGTTATATTATTGTTCTTACTGCTTTTTCACTTACATATTTTTATTTGATTAATTATACTGTTTTAACTGATGCTTTCTATTTCTGTTATCCCCTTTGCTGCTATAATAATGCAAATTTCCCCGTTGTGGGAATAAGAAAGGATTATCATATCTCTTAAATACAAGTTAGTATGTTGCAGCCAGCACTTTTAGTACGGGGGGCTGTCACATCATACTCCTGGTCCCCAAAAATGCTTTGGCCGGCCCTGCTAGGCAATAAAACACGTCAAATACTGCAAATATCCAGACTGATAACTGAATGAAGAAATACTACTGCCACAAAAACACATGTTAGTTCCTGTGGGGAGCATGAAGTGGATTTCTTCGGTCTTGTTGGTCGCTTCCGTCGGGCCGGGCTGTGAGTATGCGGAACTCCCTGCAGATGATGATGAAGAGGATGTTGTGAAGGCAGGTTGTAACTGACCGAGCCACCCGTTCATCGAGCAGAGAGGCGGACATACATCTCGCATCGTTTCCTATGCTGCGAAGCTGTCAGACGGGGAAGCGAGCCTTTCTAGCCGTCGTTCTCGCCTAACGTTTCCAATGATAAACCGTAATATTACAGAAAGAAGGCTGAATTCAGACAAACACCGCTTACCTTGCTCCCTCAGTGACCGAAGAAGGCACCCACCACCCAGGCCGTCATCAGCAGCTGGCTTCGCTGCGAACGTTAGCGGCTAATCGGCTAATGTGTGCAGGTAAGGATGTTCTTACTCAACGCCTGTGCCATTTAAACCCTTCAACAGCATATACAACGTTTGTTTTGAACTGTTTTCTCATGTCGCCACCGCCTGTTAAACGTGACAGGTCGGCGTTTGTGATCCATATCGGTGAAGCTACTGTTAGCAGCTAACTAGGCAGCTAGCTAGCTAGCTAATCCATCAGTGACGTAGGAAACCATAAAGCTAGCAGAGAGGAGGTGAGATGATGCGTCTTTGAGGTGAACATGTAGGACAAGTGAAGGCCTGACAGCTTGTTAGGAATTTAAATCAAGGATGACACAGCCACAAGAGACACGACTTGCTCTCGAAGAGCTATCAGGAGGCGTTGGCATCGCCTTATATTTGTTATAACGCTTCTATCCTATTGTTACTCCCCCCATGACATTAACTGTCACCCTAATCTCCACAGTTAGCTTGTTAGGTAGTAAAACTGCCGCTACATCTCGTCACTATCGTCAGCTCGTATTGGATTTGCACTGAGTAAATGACACCCATTCCGTTTAAGTCGTGTGTCATTGTAAACCCACCGCTCCTCACGTCTGTAGCATCGTTTTGCAGTTGTATTGTTTTACACAATGTCAAACCAGCTTCCGACGAAAACACGACAGATGAGATAAGGCATTTGATTTAACAGTAAGTGGATAGAACGACGTTGACATTGGGGTGAGTAACAGATAGATGGAATAGTGTAGAATGAATGACTCATATCATCCTGGTGCTAAATGTTTTATTATACATCGTTAAGGCGTGCTTTGATATCTATTCGTAACAATTCATTCAATATACATCTTAATGTAATGTCAGGCAAAAACCATGTCAAACACACGAGAAAGCGCTGTGTTAAAACAGGGCTGGGCAGTTTATCAATAATATATCATGTTCAGACAACTTTATTAATCCCATCTCGGGCAGTTTGCTTGCACTGCACACATACTTCAGTAAAACATACTGTAAGACGTCAGATGAGAAGTAAATAAAATAATAAATAGAAATACAATAAATAAAATATGCTGAGGCGCTCAGTGGAAAAATAAAGTATCATAAATAGAGAATGTTCATAAACAGTTTGATCATCAATTAATAGAATGCAAATAAAAAAGCAGTAAAAATCAATAGAAAAACATCTCCAGATGGTCCAGCAGTTAGTTTTACAAGCAGGTAAAACATAAAAAGAAAAGAGAGAAAATTTACATTTAAGAATGAAAATACTACAGATTTGAACAATGTTGTTCAGATTGTCTTTCTCATGTTGCCACGATATGATACATTACATCATCTTAGATGTTGGATATTGTGTAGTCTTTTCCTGATTTTAAAAGCTGCATTGCATTATGAGTATGATTTTATTAAGTTTAACGCACCACAATTGTTTTAACACTTGCCTTTACCAACGTAGTCATTATATTCTGATGATGATTGCTGATGATTATGTATGAAAAAAATCATAGTCCAAGTCATCACTGCAATATTCTATTGTTATATCAGTATCAGGGTATTTCCTATGGTTGAATTACAGAAAGAGATTGAAACCAGTACTAGTATCAGTACTTATATTATTAAGTTTTGATTTGGTTGACCAATCCTAGCATTCATGAAGTGTTTTCGAGGAGATCATTTTTCCCAATGCTATTTTAAGGCCGTATCACCCAGCCCTAGTCTCAAAATAGAAGGGAAATGTAAGCAGCTATAGATGCTAGGGGCTACTTTCATCTTTATGACTCAAGATAAAATCAGCTTCATTGATCCTGAAGTAAAATTCAATGTGGATTTCGAAGCCTAAGCGGAAACAGGCCAATAAAACAGTTTCATACCTGGGGGTCAGGATCATGTATGGATGGAGATGGAGTCGAGGGATAATATGTGATGTATTCCTCAATAAAAGCAAGGTATGCATGTCTTTATTGCTTTCTAATACACATCGAGCTGAGCTGCCGATTAATCAAGAAAAAAATAATGCTTGTCATGCTCATACATGATGTGGCATCTTATTTGAAAACAGAATAGAACTCTTAACACACAAGTGAAAAGTGAACCTATTGAATTAAATACATCATAAAACATAGATATGCTTCCTGTTAATGGGAAAAATATACATTTGTGTTAATTTTCATGTCAGCAGAGAACAGATCACTATAAGTACTTCTAAGTACTGTGAAGTTTGTGACTGAAAATTAGGGTCATAGGCAGGCAAGGTCAAAAGAAACTTGGCTTCTATTTGGATTGAAATGAAAATATAAGTAGAGAAGATGATTCAAGATGTTTATTGGCACCCTGTTTGTACAAGTACTCGTGTAAAATTATTTGATAGTACTGATATAACATAGTATTGTATTTTTATCAGTGGTGGCCTGGAGAGTTCAGGGCCATCATTTTGGGCTCACCAGTTTCATTGACTGGGGACCAAAATAGTTCTTGTACAATTGGTTCAGTATTAAAGATTGTAATCATAAAGTGAGATTGCAGTGATCAACACAGTCTTATCTACACTACATCCCTCTCTTGTGTGTGTCCATCACTGCTTACTGCTTTTCGTTGTGACTGGCGAGAAATGCTGTCCATGTTGGAGGCCCGTGAATCATATCTATCTCTCTGTGCTTATGTAACCAGTGAGTGCTGCCTGCAGACCACTCTGACCACATTCATCTGTTGTGTTAACCTACATCATTATCTTGCCTTTGAAGATCACACAATGTTGTGGCGATCCTTTTTAAAAAAAATCTTTTTTCGTAGAGAGACAAAACAAGGTTCAATACCGAGCTCACTCTTTACATATAATCAGTCAAGTGGCGTAGTGCTCCTGTTGTCATCTAAAAATAATGCTGCGGTTCTGTATCTTTGTGCTGGATGAGTCTGCCTCCAGCTCTGCTTTCAGCTCTGCTGCTTCATGAAATAGCCATTTTGGCTTTGCACCAGGAAGCGTTCATGTTGCCAGACCTGCACGTTGATTCATTGTCCTGATCGGGTTGTAAGATAAATTGGGTTAGATCTGTATTCTGCATAGGCCTAACCCACGCTGTTGGAATATATTTAGCCGTATGATTTATTTCCTTTTCTGTACCAGCCACTGCTATGGCTATGAGGAAGGTTTACATTGTCTCAGCTCTGTAACATACAACATAGTGGTTCAATTAATTGTGCAAAAAAAAGCTGGAAATCTACATAAAACTAGCTTTGAAAAAGGAGTGTCTGTATCCTTACCAGTCTCTCAGAGCAGATATACTTATTAATGTAAAGTGACAGTTAACTTTGGTGTTTTTGTTCACCAACATGCAAAAGCAAGTTGGAGACTGTCAGAATTGCAGTGTTTTGGAATAATTTAACAAAATATAATGGCTATTGACAAAAGCTTACTCAACAAGAGATGTGTCTTGTCTCAGCCCACTCTTTAGTGCTGTTTGAACCATGTCTTCCTATAGCATTGCACACATCAAATACTTTAGCACTGGAAAGATTCAGCCAATTTACTCATTCTTTATGTTAACCCTGTCAAGTATGAACCAGCTTGATTTATTCCCAAAGATGAAAAACATGATGTTAAAAGTGTCCTGTAACTAAAGTGGCTATGTTTTCATACTAATATGTCAGTAATAATGGTGTAAGTATTGTTCATTTCACATCTGTTTGGTAGTTAAGTAAGATTTTGTCCATTTTGTTCCATCAAGAAGCCCATCTGTGAATGGCTGCTCTGCTCACATTTGGAGCTATTAGACATAATTACACCCATAATGCATTGCAAGCCTCCTGTGATAAAGTCAGCCATAACATCCACTGGATACAGCTGCGTCACATGCAAGGACGTTTAATCACACGCTGACTGTGCTCTGGCTGCCCACTCATGACTTGTATGCATCCTGTCTGACTTGTTTGTGTACCTGCCTGGTCTGTTCTTGCCTGGCAAGAAGCACGAAATTTCACTTGTGATGTCAACATTAATTTGTAGCCGACATTCATGATTGTCATGCTTTTAGTGTTCATATAGTCTTTTTGCATCCATATAGATAGAAAATGACATGTTAATAAGCAGTCAAGCTTCCTGTTTTGAAAACACAGTTTGAAATTTTTGTTTCTATCAAAATAATTAAAATGAAAAAGGTAGTTTGATGACTTCACGAAGAAGCATGGGATCATGAGAGTTGTTGTCTTCATTGTTAAACGAAGACATATATTTATTTATTTTAGGTTTGGTTGCATTCACCCACTTCGGTAGTTTTAGCCAATTAAAGAACTATACAAATAAGTAAATACAATTGAGCTTTAAGCCACTGCAGACCTCTGTCTATTATTAAGATTAATGATCTTTTTTAGCCTGTATTTTGTTTGTAAGTGATAGAGGTGTAATCATTTTAAACCAGTGCCACATCGAGTCCTTTCCCCTTAGGTGACTCACACATTTCTTAACTGGAGTAAATCAATGAGATGTACTATATATGAGCCATTGGCTAAATTATTGGCCCATTAGCTTATCAGTATGAGGATAATGGCCTTCAAGAGACAGTGAAAACATGTTCTGGTGTTTGTGTTTCAGGGATGAGTTTTTGCATGTGCCATTTGTTGCTTTAAGAGTAAAGGCTGTTTGCTGTGTTAAAAGTCGATCCCATCACTGAACATGGTCCTCTTCACTACAGCTTATGTATGATATTACATTATATATTACAGTATAATGTATGAACTGTTATACAATTAAATTCAGCAGTCTAAAGCATCAGCAGTTAGGAGTTTTTTCTCTTGTCCATCAAAATGAAACAGTTCCTTTATAGAGCCGCCATTTTGTAAAAACGTTTCACAATCATGCTGAGGCGAAATCTGCCGTGGAGGAGACACAGATACCAAATTCTGCTCTGACTGAAGTCTTCGCTGCAGCCACAAGCTGTTCATTATGCTCTGTCCCTGCTGTTTTTGAACTGTATCGCTGTAGATGTAAAACACAGTGGTTAATCACAGTAGCTAACTAGAATACTGTGTAATTTACATCCACCTCTGAGTGAGATTCTGACCTCTGACATCCTTTTGTGGGGGAGAGGCAATTCCGTTGGCTCTAAGTATCGTATCACATAATTGCAGCTAGTAGAAACACATGAAACATCTGCAAATGTGAAAACAACAACTGTTGTTGCAAATAGTTCGAGACAAATGTGTCAAGAATTGAGCCTAGCATAATCCCTACCCTCTCCTGGTTTATTTGATTGTTGTTTAAATGGAACGTCTCATGCATTCTCATCATACCTTTTTATAAGAGTACATCCAGAACACTGCTTCTATGAGGTGATAAAGCAGTAGTATTGTTGTTGCAGCTCTGTGTGAATTAAGCAAGGCCTGCTCAATTGCGATAAGCTGTCGAAATATTGTTCTTAATGCTGTAATGTTGTCAGGTTTTGGCTGTTTATGTAAGACATTTTCCCCCTGCTGTGTCCATAGTTGGAGGATTCCAGCATGTTGAGAAGGTGCTTGACTGGAGCTGTAAATAGCTCCATGGTGGGGGATAGCCATATGTAGAGGTTGCTGGTTGAGTTTGCTGCAGTTACCTGTAAATCACGGGGCTGGAGGGGGCATAGTGCAAGCTGTGAAGGGTGCTTATTCCACCAAGGCTCCTAAGCTGCTTAGTATACCAGCAAGCCTCTTCTGAAAACTCCTTATCCTCCAACAAAAACAACCAGCTGACATAACCGTCATAACAGAAAAATCAACGCCAAAACACCTACTTTCAGGGATGTCCCGATCAGGTTTTTTTTACCCCAATCCCGATCCAAGTCCTTTATTATTTAGCATCTGCCGATACCGAGTCCCCATCCGATACTTAGCCTTAACTAATATTTTCCTGGATAATACAGCTGCATTAAGAAAAAAGGCACCTGTATCCAAGCTGTTCCTTTATAGTTTTTTTTATTTTGTTGAAACAAAGTATATACTTTCATACGGCTCTTCCTTATTCTGCATATGCTATTCCAACATTGGCCGACCACCTTCCTCGTGTTAGCAGGTGAGTCTGTGATGCTGCACTGTGACAGCAGCTCGTGTACAGCAACTAAAGTGTGTGAGACGCAGCCCACGCTTGGTGCCTCCATATTGTCCACTGCTTTTTACATATTGTTGTCATGTAAAATGACGTGGACACGTTGCTTGTCTATTTCACAGCGTTCAGCATCTCCTCGACTGTCAGTTTTACACCCTCTGCTAGATGAGACCCACGAAACTAGTGCGCATACCGGCACGCTGTAATAAGTGGAGTCAATGTAATGTAATGCAGAGGTGATAGGGCATACCGGGGATTCAAAAACTCCAGATGACGAAGAGAACCCTGATCCTCTACCACGGAGATGAGCTGGTTATCCAGAGTGATTAATTTGATTACCTTCTCTGTAATATTTGTGGCCATGTTGCTGTCTCGAGGATATTTCTCTTTCCTTTTGAAAGTATCCACGAGTTTGCTGCTTCGGTGTCCTTGCCTGTACTGCTCGAGTGAACACGTTATATTCTTTGAGTGTTTGTATTATTTTGAATAAATAATGTTTTACACTGGAGATGACGAAGCAAGCTTGTCATGTCTGACACCTTATGTGATCGAGTAAACTATTGATGTGACATTGCAGGTGACAATTCTGTTTGATAGCAAGAAAACATCTGAGCCAGATTTTTTCACAAATGCTGGAATGTCAGACAAAAAGGGACAATGCTGAGTTTTAGATGTGAAAAATAGTTTCTTCATCGGCAGTAGCCTCAATAAACCATAACGCAATGCAACTACATTTCGATCTGTCATAAAACTGCTGCTTTCATGGATTATCTGCTTGAACAACTCAGCATTGTTCGCTGTCTACTCATATTTTCTTAAGTGAAAAATATCCTTTAGATTTCATTCCTGTCCTAACTTACCTGTATGTGACGCACCACCTGTCATGTGGGTTTGAAAGGCTCCTTATGACAAGTAGTTAACACTGAATTAATAGATGAGATATGTACATGGAAAGTGGAGACTACTGCAAACGTGAGCAGACTGCACAACTTCTTTATAGTCCTTGACATTTAAAAAAGGTCAGACTATAAATCATGATTATTTGACACATATTTAATTTTGCAACTCTGAAAAAATGTGTCGCTGGTTGGTATTGTGCAGTGACTTATTTTATTTTTTTCCTTAATGTTCCGTCATAGTTATAAATGAGTTTAAGCTCCAGCATTTATTTAATTGTGCCTAGAGGAAACCATTACATAAACTAAAATTTTCCTGTCTTTTTCTTGTAATTACAGGTTTCACTCATTCATTCGAGCCATCACAATGATAATCAAGGAGCTTTGTTTCAACTTCGCACCTGAACTTTCCCAGTTGTGATGAAAGGACAGCACTGACTCAAGAGGGAACATAAATCCTGGATGCCGTGACATACAGGACGTGGCCAATCCAAGATGGAGAAAAAGAAACCGTGCCCTCGCCTTCTCGACTACCTGGTGGTGGTTGGAGCAAGGTGAGAACTTAATCTGACTTTAAGAAGTAGAAGGAATATCTCAGTCAACAAAGTCATTGGAGTGGCTGTAAATATTGCTTTGAAAACCAAATTGTATTGATACTACTTGAGGAAGGCAGTCAAGCATCTATAGGACATGCTAGAAGAAGTCTTATCCATGAGGCATCACAGTAAATCGGACTTGGCTCTGACCCATTAAGGCTTGGACACAGGACCTCTGGGGGTGTTCCCCAGGGTTTGACACCAGATCCTTTGAGTCCTGTGGGTTGTGAGATGTGTCTACATCCCTGCCCACATGATGTACCATTCATAATGAAGCATAGAAGCACATTGTTTCAAGCTCAGCAGCTACAGGGGAAAGGATGATTCACATGAACACAGTGAAAGTAGAACCATCCAGTCTGCCACTGCTTTTTAGCTAGTCAGTATCTCTACTGGAGCATTTAGGTATGTAATGTCACGCTTGAGGGCAGTGTCAGAGTTGTGGGCTGTTATTTGTTTCCTCTACTTGACCCGATTATGTGGATGGTTCCTGGATTCTTGTCTAAACAAAGTATAGATACAAATTTGCTTCTGTAACCTTCAGGATGGGTCAGGGCTTTGTTAGCCATTTCAAATTGAATTAAACAGTTTCTTCCAGATCCATCAGAATTGTAAAATGCACAAAGCTGTTAAATCACATAGAACTAATGATGTGTTCAGCTCTACATTCTACATTGCTGCTTTTATTACTAAACAAATAATTTTCTGCCTCCCCTCCAGGCAACCAAGTAGTGACAGTGTGGCCCAGACACCTCAGCTTCTCCGCCGCTACCCACTGGAGGACCACCATGACTTCCCTCTCCCACCAGATGTGGTGTTTTTCTGCCAACCAGAAGGCTGCCTGAGTATACGCCAGCGCAGGGTTAGCCTTCGCGACGACTCCTCATTTGTTTTCACGCTGACCGACAAGGACTCAGGAATCACCCGCTATGGAATCTGCGTCAACTTCTACCGCTCCTTTCAGCGAGGACATCACCGTCCTCGAGGGGACAAGAGCAGCCACACAGAGACAGCAGCACAGGCGGAGAACACTAGTGAAGGGTCTGATGGCAGCGGTGGAGGCCCACCCTCTGTGTTTTCTCCACCTAAAAAAGTCGAGTCAGCACCTCCACCCGCCTCTGGGGAAGAGAGCGGCAAACCAGGTGCCGACCAAAATGCCGGAAAGTCCCCACAGCACAGACGAAGCGCTGCTAAGATGGCAGCCAGGAACCGCAACAGCACGCTGACCTCCCTGTGCATACTCAGCCACTATCCCTTCTTCTCCACCTTTAGGGAATGCTTATATATTCTCAAGCGGCTGGTGGATTGCTGCAGCCAGAGGCTAACTCAACGAGCTGGGCTCCCTCGTGCCACTCAGAGGTGAGGCCTAAGATTGCTTTATGAATTATACATGGAACTCTTTTCTGTCTTTCTTAGAAAACTACCATTTCACCCTGGTGCACATTAAAATATACGTAGTATTTACGAGGACCCACACACGGCTAATCTGATTGTTTGATGCAATGAGAAATTGCTGAGCACATCCATGCTTTTCAGATGATGAACACTCATCACTTTTGACATTCCATGTCCTTTTTTTCTTGTGACACCCTTAGGCCGGATGGAGAGCTCATTATCTAACAGACAGATTGCCCCGATATTTGCTGAATTACCAAGGGCTTTAAACCTTCGATTTAATCAACCCACGACATTTACATTCACAGCATACATTTTTAGCTCTCGACCTGATCAGCACATCTTTCATTCCTTGCAAAATGCGTGTATTGTGGACATAATTAACTTCACAGCCTTTAGGAGGTAAGTTTTGGTACATGCAATTGACCCACATTAGATCTGTACATGCACACCTATACATTCTGTAAAAAGAATGGCTAGCATTGCTTAAAAGTCCAAGATGATTAATACAGTTTGTAGTTTATAACCTGTCTTTGTCATTTTAAAGCTGTAGAATAGCATCAGTGGGTTATTGTTGACGTGTCATTCCATGCAAATTGAGTTATTATTATAATTCAGTTTCACTTTTTCAGAGTTAAAAAGTTACCAGAATAGCAAAAATGTGTTGCTTATAGAGCCTTCTTACTAATGTTTTTTGCAATGCCCACTGCTTTCTTTATCTCCCATCTGCTTCTCTCATTGTCCGCCTGTTCTGTGTATGCTTGTGTTACAAAATTAACACAAGAGCCTTTGTCAGTGGCCCTCATGCAGTTTAGCAGGCCATCTGCAGACTGTGTCATGTTTTCACAGTACACTTTATGCTATCACACTCCACCTTGATGATAAATAATGGCAACCAAAATATCCACAGTGAACGATTTATAATGCAGCAAGTATTATTTCTTCCAGTGTTATAGGTGTCTGACGGACAAAGATGGGATTTTAAGAATAAAATTGAATCATAAACATTAAAAATGGTAATTTTATTTCATCAACATGTGACCAAAAATGCCGATAATGTTGATACTTCAGTTGCTTTTTAGTTTATTTACAACATTTTTGAATATATAATATTAATAATTTATAGATATGTTGTCAACTATATCATTAATTGCCAACTAGCTTTATAACAAATTAAGTGGTTTGAGTTTCTATTTTTCTTAAAGGATCTAAATTCTCTGATTCAAGTGTCATTGTGTTCATATTTCTAGTTTCTTTACTCCTTAATGACTACAATTAATAGGGAATAGTGAATATCTTTGGGTTGTGCACAAAACAAAGACAATTGAGGTCGAGCATGCCTGTGTAAACGTAGGGTTGTGGGAACATAGGGCTGACCCCAGCTGGGGAGCCATCTTGGGCTCTGGGCAACACTGATTGACATTTTTCACCATACATTTTTTTTTATACATCAAGTAGACTAAACAACTTTTTGGCTTATTAAAAAATAATTGTTAGTAGGCCCCATTACTATATGATTTTTGTTAATGACAAAACAGGCATGATAATTTGTTCAAGCTGCAGAAAATACCCACAGCTGTACACTGTATTCTCTTTTGACTGTGTGTTGTGATGTAGCTGTATTTGCCAAGCTCTTTTGGCTATGCTGTTGCCATGGGTGACACAGTAGATTGCAATTTTTGAGTGACAAAAAGTAAATTAGGCTGTCACTTCACACTGGCTTGGTCCCAGTGTTAGGTGATTGTTGGTCACCAAAGGTGCACATTTTCTCCACAGTCATCTATTTATAGATGTAAAACCAGTGCAGCTTTCCTGCTCATCATCACCATTTCAAAGGATTGCAGGGATATCTGTTGCACAGCTAATCTTTTACATTTATATTTTTTTCTCTGGTAAAATGCTGCAGCAGATCCACATATCATTAGTATAGAGCTGTGGTTTTTATGACAACCTCGAAAAAGGCCATTCATGCCACAGGCTCAACTGACCTGAGATTCTTTCATTCCTGCCATGGTTGTTGGAAATGTGGTGTGGCAATGATGACTGAGAAGGAGGAGAGCCATTGCATAATGGCTGTGAGCGCTGTGTGCTATGGCGGCTCTGACAGATTGAGGTCTCTGGCTGCCTTTGGGTAGCAGCTGCAGTTGGTGGGAGGGCTTCAAAGGACTAATGATTTATCTCCCTCCTTGCTAGACACACAGTGATTATACACTCTAGAAAGGGTTTAATGGCACCACGTGTGTGTTGAGTGGAGGGTTTTCACATCAATATTTCGTCGATTGCTTGAGAGCCTCTCCTGTATTTCCAATCTCATTTGCTCATCATATTAGTGATTTCACTGGTTGTTTTCTGAGGCGTTGTGGTGGCTCTTTGCAGTACTAAAAGGAGCAAATAATTGAATCAGCTTTAAACTTTAAGATTATTACTGTTTACGGAAATCAATGTTATTTATAAAGCTTAGCATTTACATGTCAGTTAAACCTTTTTAATTATGCCAGTGCTAATAAGAGTCACTGTATTAGATGTCAGATGTAATTTTCAGCTTGGCATCTGAGACACAATCAGTTCCAGTAATGGTTTGCATTTTAAGAGTTGCTTTAACATTCAGATTCATGTCAGATTGTATACTATTACTGTGGGTTCTTAAAGTTTTGATTCATTTTTTGAGGGGAGGCGACAAATATAATATGACCAAATTGTGTCATTCATCCTGTGTTATATGCCTAAAGCCACGTTAACCACCACCCAGATTCCAAAAAAGTAAGAATGCTGTGTAAAACATCAATAAAAACAGAATGCAATCATTTCGGAACTGTGTTTACTGCCACAGCTTTACTAAGTGTTCCTGAGCCCATGTAATATGTCCTTTATACAGTTATGTGTTTCACAAAATGGTAAACATTGCCCCATCCTCACTTGTAAATGACAGAGCCATTCGAGGATGGCCATTTTATAACCGATCATGATACTTTCACCTTTTTTCTAGTTCAAATGTGTGTTCATGGTGCATTTAATATCTTTTTCTTGTTGCTTGTGTCAAATTCAGAATAAGCATATGATATTTTCAAAAAAATCATAAAAAGAATTGTCTGGATTCAGTTGACTATATGTAAAAAAAAAAATTAAAAAAAAATCAACAAATTAGCCAATTCTGCTTCAATTTACATTTGACAAAGCGTCCAAACTTTTACATGAGTCTGGGTTGTAGTACTAAAACAATTCCTTTGTAGGTATATACATTTAAAGGCATCGCATTGTCAGACAACATCTTTAAATTGCTTGAGGTACACTGAGTTATTGTGATGTGATGTTGCTGTCACTGTCACCGGCAGACTTGTTTATTTCTGTTGTAATTTTCAGCCGGTAACTAACATTTAATGATATATAGTAAAACACAGTGATTTGACTTTTTTACTTTGCTTATTTGGTATACTGTGTTTCTTTGCTAGTGTTTTTGATAGCTATTCAAAATCAACAACGTCTTGGACTAATTGCTAGTTTTGGGTACAGTCAAACTGTCATTTTATTGTCGTCTGTGGACCATCAGGTAAATGAGTTCTCTAACCAATGTTGGTGAAAGTGAGATGTATATGATTTGAAATAATATCAGATTAAAGAAATTGTATGCAAGGTAGTGTGTGATGCAGGGGTTTTCTACCTAAAAGTAATTTTAAACAAACATTGTGATTGGTTCTATAGGACACTATTTGAAGAACTAAGAGACCTTACATATTGGCATGTTTCACAATATTTTTATTAATTTGTTTATTTTTACATTTTACAGATAAATAGATATAAATAAAGGAATTTACTGGAAACACAGTCAGTTCTGAATATATCTTGATTTATGTTCTTTCTAGGGACACCATGTGGCGAGTGTTCACGGGGGCACTGTCAGTGGATGAGAAAGGCAGCCAGCTGCTGGCAGACCTGCGGGAGATTGAGTCCTGGGTGTACCGGCTGCTGCGTTCACCAGTACCACTGGCGGGACAGAGGCGTGTGGATGTGGAAGTCCTGCCCCATGAACTCAAACGCTCACTCACCTTTGCCCTGCCTGACAACTCTCGCTTCTCCATGGTCGACTTCCCCCTGCACCTGCCCTTAGAGCTGCTTGGTGTGGACGCATGTCTTCAGGTCCTCAGCTGTATCCTGCTAGAGCACAAGGTAAAGACGAGCACAGCGGTGGATTCAGGATAGAAACCGTGTCTTTATCTGTGATCGCTTGAGTCTATCTCTTTGTTTCCTTTGTATTTTTAAAGACAGGAATGAGTTCTGTGATTGTCTCTAGCTGTATTTTAGTAAAGGTCCAATTGATTGTTTCAAGGAGAACTAACAAACAAAGCTATAATTAATGTGTTGTTATTGGTCAGTGCTTTGTTCTCGAGTGCAGCTCTGTGTCCACTCCTGGACTAAGAAATGTCCTGAGTGACCTTCATCAGACATTTTCTGTTAAAGATGTAGACTCACTGCAGCCATTTTACTGCAATGTGGGCAAAGTATGATGGGTAAAAGAGAGGTTGTAAACACCATGTGACTGAAAGGAAAGACTCCTCAACTCTGTCTCTCCTATCATTAACACTTGAAGCATTAGTAGGGATGTAATAGAAATCCTTGTTTGGCTGCTGCTGGTGTAGTGTTCTGTTGTTGCTCTTGGTTTACAGTGACATTGATACACTGGCTCATTTGCAGCCATCGCATATCCAACCTCAGATTCACATGTTCATTTACACTGCTGAAAGGCTGTACTGTTGGGTAAATATTGGATAGGTTTTCTGCTTTCCTGTCAGTCAATGTCTCTCTCTTTATCTGGGCCAACTACCTAAATAAATGTCCTCCTACCTAAAAGATTCAGCTTAAAATGCAGATTGATTGAAAAATATTGTTGAATGGTGCCTCCAAGTGCAATCATTAGTTAGCTTTAGTGTTATTTGTAGCCCCATCACCAACCGCCTCCTCCTGGTGAACCTCTGCAAATAAATTCTCAGCCAGTATGAAACACTGCTGTCTTGCATTCAACCATACTGGCTTTTTGAAGATGAATTCAATACATCATTAAATTCAGTCAGGTTGAACTAAGTGCTGTCTAAAAGCTTTCTGAGTGACTTCCTTTCAAGGACTTTTTGCCGCCAAATGAATTTTTCATTTCACAGTTTTAATATTGCGGATATGACTCAAGGGCAAAATTTGAACCTTGAAACATTTATGTTACTTACGAAAGGAGGAAATATGGATTGATTGGTCAAATAATAGTGTGATAGAGCACCAGAACAGGAGGTCAACTAAGTGACCATCCGTTTGTCTATTTAATTATGATATATGAGCATAACAAGGCAGTGGACAACCACCAAGTTTGTGTTAAAATAAACATTAACACTTAAACCTGTATATTGTGTTTTCCTTCCATTTCTTTTTTTGTGCTCAGGTCATTCTTCAATCCAGAGATTACAATGCTTTGTCTATGAGCGTCATGGCCTTTGTGGCCATGATCTACCCTCTGGAGTACATGTTCCCTGTCATCCCCTTATTGCCAACGTGCATGGCCTCTGCTGAACAGGTACAAAGGATTATTTCTTTGAAACATATTTCAAAGAAGTTGATGATTTTTGCCAAACATGCAGTTTTTAATTAACATGAAATGGTGACTGACAAGTATGTTTTTCTCCTGCCCACAGCTCCTTCTTGCTCCCACTCCCTACATCATAGGTGTACCAGCAAGCTTCTTCCTCTACAAAGCTGATTTCAAAATGCCGGATGATTTGTGGCTTGTGGACCTTGATAGCAGCAAGGTTAGTACACCAATATGATGTTCTATTCCTCTTCCTGATCTAGTTTTTTTCTGTTTGAATGACGGCCAGATTTTGAATTCAGCTATTAGTTTTTTTCTTATCTTAATTTAGATTGTTGTTTTCTTTGTCTTTAGGTTATAGCACCCACCAATGCAGAGCTACTACCACCTCTTCCAGAGCCTGAAGCAGGCGAGCTTAAGAAACACCTGAAACAGGTACAGCATGTGATTTGTCTGATTCCTCTGTCAGTGTAAGATTTTCTGATTCTACTGCACTGTTGCAGCCCAGGCTCAGCCCATAACCAATGGGACTACTGACAATATGAGCATTTTGCAAAGACATCCATGTAATTCAGTCACTGCTCCGGAGCTGACCTTTGCCTTTCAGTGATATGCACTCTTATTTGAATGTAAAACTTCTTTTTCAGCAGTGTGAAGAATAGGGGCTTCCTTCCTCAACACAGTTGTATGTATTGTAGATGAGTGTGCGAGCATTTGAAATGGGATTTGTAGTGCACTAACACAAACAAATGTGTTTCTTTTCTTTTTTTCCTGTTTTCTTTGCATGCTCTAGCTCTTGGAGGTAAAGTCAGATCCTAGGACCCTGCTTCTCGAGAAAAAATCTTTAGTTTTACTTGTAGTAACTAACTCCCCCCCCGCCTCCCCAAACCCGGTTATCTAACATAACATCAGAATCTGGTTCTGATTCATGGGCACAACTTTTTCTTTTTGTACTTCCACAATACGTGCGAATAGCATAGGACACAAAATCCCTTCTTAGCAAATGTTAAAAACTACTGATATAATCAGTAAGTGTTCTGATTGGCTAAACTTTTAGCCATCATTGACTGTTGATGATCACATTGTCATGCATCCTTGTTTTTCCTTGGTAATCCTGAGACCTCATCATGGTACTAAATTAACAACACTCATAACTGTTCTAGTTAAACTCCTGTTTGCATAACTAAAGGAAGAAATGCTTCAAACATTTAAACAACGCAAATCCTTGTAATGATTTTACGCATTCCCCTTCATTGTAAAACAAAACAAACAAACTTAAAATTAACTAACATGCACTATTTAATTGTACATTTAAATAACCAGTGTGTAGAATTTAGTGGCATTGAGATGTGAGTGTGGAGACAGCAACCAGCTGAACATCCTTCGTCCCAACAGGACCGCTAAAAACAAAAAACACGAACACGAAAAAACATGTCAACCTTGAAAGGGCCCCATCTAGAGCCAGTGTTTGGTTTGTCCCTTCTGGGACTCTGTGGAACAAGTGTGGCTCCCTTTCACTATGTAAAAGGCTCATTGTAAAGTAACATAAACACAGTGATTCTTAGTTTCAGGTGATTATACACTAGTGAAAACATCATTTTGAACATTATATTCCATTTCTGTAAAATATCCCCCTAAAATCCTATACACTGAATCTTTTATGTGACACAAGGACATCGCTTCAGTCAAACATCAATTAGAATATGTGTTTTTTTGCAGATAAATACTAAGGATTTTCTTCAGGCAGCCAAGGTCAAAGCTTTTCATGCTATAAAGTCAATGCATACACTGAACATGTTTATCTTTTAATATATTAACTTTTTATTTTATTGTCTCATTTAATACAACTAACATAAAACTTTCCTTGTATGTTCTCTTCAAACTTTGCTTCATGTTCTTTTACATTGATTTAAAAAAACTGTTCTTTGCATACACTTACTTTGTTAAACATGCCTTGAATCAGAGCAGGTTCTTCAGCCATGTGTGATTAGCAGCTCTCTCCCTGTGTGCGGATGTGTGATTGCGAGGCTGGTGTGTAGAAGTTTGCAAAACCTCAGATTAGCAGTTGTGTATTTGGAAACAAGCACACAATATTAATATCTGTGAATGGAGAAAAGGTCGCTGGAGATGGTTTAACTGATTATCTGAAGACTTCGATGCCAAAGCAGAATGCAGCTGATGTGAGAGTCAATCAAAAATACTTGCACTTTATGCTGGATATGTGAAATAAATTGGTCCCTAATGAGCGACTGATTTATTTACTTTTATGAAATTGGTGGTTGTATTAGTTATGCTCACCTGACATGTTTTTGCTGAAGTTACAAGTAAGGCTTATATATAGCTGCAGGTGCTTTATTGTGCAAGTATTTTATCTATGTTTCTCAAAAGATCTGCTGTTCTGTATCTGTCATCACCACTCCATTGTGACCGCTGGTTTTCTCCCAGTTGGTCACCATGGATGGCCTTCATCTGTCTTTTAGTGGCTGGATTCTGTAGGTGAAGTCTTGTCATGTAATTGCTTTGTCCGTGTTTCTCACTGTCTTTCATGTTGAGCATAAAGAAAACATCTCTTCTTTCCTCACAATCCTCTTTGTCTCGGTCATTCTCTGTCTTCGCTCTCACTCAGTCTTGCAAATTCTCTTGCACGACTGGCCATCCTTCACTGTGTCAAGAAGAACACAAATGAATCTTTTCTTATCTCTTTTCGTCAGTAAATTGCAGAATTGAAAATGGAAGTGATGAAACAGCAGGACATTGTCTTTCATTGGGCAGCAAATCAGAAATAACATCAGCATATTTTTTTCATGAAGTGAGATCTATTTGAGTCTCATTTACATGGCACCAAAATATACTTTAGTTTGCTGTCAGCAAAAAAGGCAAATAGGAAGTACTGTTGAAAGGAGACTAAGAAAAGAAAGGGAAAGGGCCATGGTGGTGACCCTTCCATCATGTGCTGTTCCAGTGTCAGTCACGAAGTAATCATCCCAGCCCTTCATGTGATTCTCCTCGCATCTCTCTTATCCCCTTCCTAGTGTCTGGTTAGGTTGACCGTGATCACCCAAAAGCAGATCTTCTCCTCTGAAAATAAGGTTACTCATTTCTCCTCCTGTGGAATGTGTAATGCCCCCTGCACGGATATATCTTCTCTCTCTCACATTAATTTGCTTGTCACTACTATTTATATCTCTTATTCTTCAAGACTTGATCAAAATGCATAACAGTGTCACAGAATGCAGCGGACCAGTTTTTTGATATACTGCTTAGCTCTGGCTTGAGCATGACTGAATGTGCGTGCATCTATCTTGGCATCAGTGAGTGTTCTTGTAAACAAAACAAGATACGATGAAGCTAATCACTTTGACAGAGTTAACATTCATCCAGACCCAGCAACTAAATGTTCCATTATGCTAAGCTAAACATTGACACTTGAGTCTGCAGCAGTTCCCTCAAAGCAAACCATGCATAGTGACTTACTTCCCTTGTGCCCCTCCTCTCCAAAATGACACACCCACTACAGGCATCAACATGCACAAAACTGATGCTTCAGCTCCATATGAAACAAGAGTAAAATTAAGTAGTTATGAAAACAGTAAAATTGGAGAAAACCTAGGTTACGACCCTTTAGTTTATCGTCTCTTACATCTCTTAAGCTCACTACTGGGCAGCAGAGATGCTTGATAGGAAGAGGGACTACTGCTTAAATCAATTTTAGCTATTTGAATCATCCCTTAAACCAGATTTTCCAAGTCCCTTTTCAAGCAGTCAGTCACTTTGCCCCTGATTGTTTTACTTCTACAGAGAGGGTAAACATTTACAGAATATCCCATTAAGTGTAGGAATTTATGATAAATAAATAAATGTTGATGCCAATTGTGGGGGTGGTCCATCCTAGCGCTGTCTTGTTGTATGTTTAGATCCACTGCCATGTTATTGATTTATGTCACTGTCACCTTTTCCAGGCCTTGGCCAGTATGAGTTTGAACACCCAACCCATTCTGAACCTGGAAAAGTTTCAGGAAGGTCAGGAGATGCCCCTGCTGCCACCCGGACGAGATAAAGCTTCACCATCCTCCACGGAGTTCAACCCTCTGATTTATGGCAATGACGTTGATTCTGTGGATGTAGCCACCAGGCAAGCTTTAAACATATTTTTTTCATCGTCACTTTTTCATGTTTCTTTCTATCTATGTAAAAAAAACTTTGAAAGGAAAAAAGAAATGCACCAAACTAGAATATCTGACGTTGTAGCAGACATATGCAAGAATAATAATTTTAATCTTACGAATGTAAAATATAATAAGCCACAGCTATATTTAGAGCGCTCTCAACATCTCTAGAAAAAAAGAATACATTAATTTGTTGTAAACTGATTTTGTAAGAACTCTTGTTATTAGACAGGCAAATTTATTTATATTGCACATTTCACTCCTCAAGGCAAGCCAAAGTGTTTTCCAGATTGTGAAAGCCCATGAAAGAAATGATAAAAACAGTAAAAGCAAGCAAGCAAATGGACACATAACAAAATAATTTTGACAAACCTACAAATACTTTTGAGCAAAAAGAAAATTATTTAAAAGCATTGGTAAACTGGTAGGTCTTCAGCTTGGAACTTTAAAGTCCTCAGTATTATCTCAAGTCCATGAGCAATAGCAATTTGTTACACATTTGAGCAGTATAATCATAAAGGCAGTATCACCATGTTTGGTTTTCACCCTGGTCATTAATCCAGAACCAGCTGAGCTGAGAGGTCCACGAAGTTGTTAAAGGCTCAGGAGACACACAAATCTTAAAAATAGTGTCAGATACTGAAACCACTAACATTGATACAATAAGAAATATCGACATTCCATGCCTTGTTCAATACCATGGGGAAAAAGTGAAACAACTTTGAGGGCATACAATGTTGTGTATTGATTAAAAGTTAAATGTAGTAGGCTTGTGTTCTGTGCGATAAGTACAACAGCATTTAAGGTAATTGGGTGTAAGGAGGTGAGCAGACATGGGCACTGTGGTCTGTATCGACCTGCTGTCGGCGACGAGAGAGTGAGAAAGCACAGCTACTAAAAGTATTTATACTTTGTGAAAGGAGTATTGAAACAGTTTCAAATATTCAGAATCAATATTTATCGATATTTCAGTATTTCTTACAACACTAGGCCCAACACATTCAGTGATATATGGCCAAGCAATACAATTTCAGAGTAGGTTCTGTGAGAAATGTAATACAACAATGCTTTTTTTGGCAGCTAATTAATCTTCCACTGTTGTAACATGTAGTCAACATATAGTTATATTGTATGCATTTATTTTTAAAGATAATAATAAATATTCGGCGAAACTAACTAACTTCTTTTACAGGGTCGCCATGGTACGATTCTTCAACTCCCCAAATGTTCTCCAGGGGTTCCAGATGCATACCCGCACCTTGCGCCTCTTCCCCCGGCCTGTGGTGGCTTTTCAGTCATCCTCTTTTCTTGCATCTCGGCCACGACGTTCCAGCTTTGCAGATAAACTTTCTCACACCCAGGCAGTGGAGTTTTATGGAGAATGGGCTCTCAATCCTACAAACCTCGCCTTTCAGAGGATACATAACAGTAAGACTCATTTAAGATGATAATCGTCTCTATCTCGATCAATATGCACTTTTAAAAACATGCGTGATATTAGTGTAAGGAAATCATTCTGCACCCTTCTGTTTCAGATGTGTTTGACCCCTCCCTAATTGGAGACAAGCCCAAGTGGTATGCTCACCAGCTGCAGCCAGTGAACTACAGAGTGTATGATGGGAGCTCCCAGCTGGTTGAAGCTATGGCTGGTCCCTTAGAGGATGAGGCCAACGAGTCTGACGCCACAGACAGGTAAGAAAGATCAGTCACATTCAGTGTAATCTTCTTATTGAGTTCTTGGCTTATTGTAGTATTTTCAGTATGTACTTTTTATTTTGGCAGCTCTTGGTGATAAATTGTATTTGTTGCAGTGGTAGTGACAGCGAGGCGTACGATGACTCCAGCTCATCCTACTCCTCACTTGGAGACCTTGTGAGTGAGATGATCCAGGGTGACATCCAGGGAGACACACCAAGTGAGTTGGTGTTTCATTAAAAAATATGCACAGACTATATTCATTCAGTTTCCTTCCTAGTAATATTTTATCATGATGCCTTAGGCTTGGATCCCCCTACCCACGCTGCATTGGGAGATGCTAGTGAGGTTGAGTTTCAACACTATGAGGACTTCAGGGAAGGTCAAGGCTCGGAGGGTCCATCTAGTGGGGATGGACCTGCTGAAGCTTCTGATGGACAACCTCTACGCTCAAGCTCCAGCACGACTGCAAGCTCAAGTCCCAGCACAATCATCCAGGGAGTCAACAATGTATGTGATTAGGGCTAACCCTTACAGTTATTTTGGTTATCGATTCGTATGCAGATTATTTTGGAGATTAATCTATTTTTCGTTAGGTCTACAAAATGTTAGAAACTAGTGAAAGGTGTCCCTCCCAGTTTCTCAAAAGTCCAAGTTGATGTCTTTAAATATCTTTTTATTCCATCCAAAACCCAGAGATATTCAATTTAATATGATTTTATTCAAAGAAAAGCAGAATATCCCCAGATTAGATGGGCCAAAAACATTTCCTGACATTTTTGCATGAAAAAAGTACTTCATGATTAATCAGTTATCTACTGTAAGTAATTGCCGATTTTCTTCTTATCTTTTCTGTCCATCAGCTGATCGATTAGTCGACTAATGTTTCCAGCTCAATGTGTGATCTTTCCAGTCAGTGCAAAGCTGAAATTAACTTTTTTCTACCCTCTCGCTCTCTCTATATACACACACACACACACACACACAAACACACACACGCACGCACACACACACACACACACACACACACACACACACACACTCCAATCTACAGGCAATAAATAAATAAATAAATAGATGAATAATTAAGTCCAAACTAGTCATCAGAATATGTTTGTAATGAAGAATTGATTGATTGATTGATTGATTGATTGATTGATTGATTAAAATTAAGGTATTGACTTAAACAAATGCAAGGACATATTTACACAACATTAATATGTGTGCTTATTTTCCAGGAGCAGGGGGAAGCACCTGAAATTGAAGTATCAGCAAGTGCTGCCTTACAAAACCCTGTCCCCGCTTTGGCCAGTCAGCCATTCCTCAGACCTACAGCTGACGCAGGCCTGGTGGACCCAGCAAACAAAAAGCAAGAGTATGATAACCCATACTTTGAGCCTCAGTACGGCTTCCCCTCAGAGGATGACCCTGATGCAGAAGAGCAAGTGGAGTCATACACCCCTCGATTCAACCAGAACCTCAATGGCAACAAGTGTGTTAAACTTGTTCATCACTTGAATGAATGCATAATCATCATTCAAATGGGCTCTCTGACCAAACCATGAAATATCCTCTATCAGAACCCAGCATGCCAAATTAATCTCTCCATTCATGGTGGTCTTGAATCTTTGGTGGTGCTATGTTGTGATGTGGTTTGAATGCTTGAGAGATTCCCATATTCATATATCATATACTGTATACGTTTCTGAGTATAAAATCTGCGGTTAATTTCCTTTCAAAATGTTTTTAGGGCAGCACGTCCATTACGCCCCAGTAGCCTGAGGCTCCCAGGAGAGTCTGACGGGGAGGGAGACTCTCGCAACAGCTCGCCAAACTCCACCATTTCCAACAGCAGCAATGATGGATTCGGAGGACTCATGTCCTTTGCCAGTAGGAACATTTGATTTCATTGGGTGAAGATGAATTTGAGCACCAAACCAAAAGCACTTGTCAGAGTCAATTCACCCATTCCTAAAGACTTAATGCCAAGTTTTAAGCTTTAAGGCAGCCACTCATACAAATTCAATAATGCATCAAATCCAGAGTGTGTTTAATTGCTGAGCAGAGAGTGAAGATGATGCTGCCAATAGAATATTTTTTGTATTTCTTTACCCTCTTAATCTGACACAAAAAACTGCCATTATGATGAAAAATATAGACTGGGACTAGAATCAATGAATGGCATTATAAACAAACAAAAACAGATTTAATGTTAGTTGTAATTGCAATTTGTATATTTAAGATGAGAGTTGATTGAATTGTTATGTGTAATGTGAAGCGGGTCACTCATAGTGACAAACCTCCAGAGAATTGTCATTACCCTGTGCTCTGTAGAAGGTTTTAGCATCTTTAGCTCATTGTTCTGGGTCACACAAACCATGTGAACAGTGTTGTTTTTGGCTTCAGCAAGCAACTGTTGGCAGTGGAAAAACTCCAGAATTAAGTGTCGTATTTCTGGGCATTTAGCAGCAAAAGCACAAGATATTTACCCCAGGAGACTAAATATTGGACCTAAATGTATTAGTTTAACAGAAGCACATGATTCCAAATGAATGCTTATATGGTTCTGGATGTGTTATAGCTATAGTTGCGGCTATAAAGAAAGCTTGGGTTAGTGTTGTGTTCGGAGCTTGTTTCTACTCCAAAAAGAAAAGGCTATGTTTTTAATGAAATCTTCGATTATGACCACTTACATTAAGTCTGTCTTTATTGTACATATGGCCATTTAAAAATGTGCTATTGCTTTGTAGTTTAGCTTTTTATTTTTCTACTATGGTGTCAGCTGCCCCTTTTTACCAAATGTATTGCTGTATTGATTCGAATAAAAGTCCTCTCTAAAATTTATGTGAATGCTGAATAATGTTTTATATAATTTTTTCATGATCATTTGAACTTTATTCTTGTTTTCTGATCATATTACATAATATCTCACCCCCTACAGGCAATCTGTACAAGAATCATGGCACCAGTTTCAGTCTGTCCAATCTTGCCCTTCCCAACAAGGCAGCGAGGGACAAAGCAACTCCTTTCCCCAGCTTAAAAGGTAGGACAACACAGCTAACCTGATCAGTTTATATTGGTTTAAGTTCATCGTAAAATTGATTGAGTTTTTGTTTATTCTGTGTGACAGTTGTTCAGTGTGATTTCAAGGGTAAATAAAAAACATAGTTATAAAATGTCTTGTTTAGAACACACAGGCACAATATGGAGAGTTGATTAGGTTAAAGGACAGAAGATTTTTGTTTTTTGAATAACTAATTTTATATTTTTTTATATCACCAACTTCACGTTTGCCGTCATGTAACAGGTTATTAAGTTTATGATTTTTTAAATTCTATTTTGTCATTTTAAGATTATACAAAATATACCATGAATCCCCTCGTGAAATATATGTATAAAATTCTTATAATTTAACAAGCCCTCACTCATCATACATAATGCTTATGGCCAGCACTGCTTACCCACTAAAATCACTAACAACATTCCTAATGTACACTTGTCTAAACAGAACAACATAGCATTATTATGAAGTATTTTCTGACTTAAGTATTCCTTTTCAACTCATTTATTGTCTGTCCTTTTCTGCCTTTTGTTTTTGTTTTCCTTTTTTTCTCTAAATTATTTTTGTGTGGTAAAAGAATATTTCAATATTGATATTGAGGAGGAAGTGGAGCAAGCAGGTTTGTAGAGCTGTTTTATTGATAGCCTGACTTTCTTCCCACTGGATTGCCAAACAGATATGGCACTATTTTAAAGGAGAATATTGAGGATGTATCAAACAGTTTTTCTCTCAAGAATTAACAGGAAAATCCTCTCAAAAACAGACTTCACATTTGTTGTCATGGTCTCAAACAGCAACTCTTGTTGCTCTTGTATTGTCATGTGCAGTTTTCCTTGGACTATTGGTTGATTTTCCTTGTCTACTTAACCATTAGCTGATGGTGTAGAATGTGTTCCTATGAATCATGTTTGGAGCAGTTTGTACAATACATTGGTACAAATGTGCACCTGGGCATCATTTGGATTCAGAAAAATGTGTGAAGGCAGCAAACAGAAAGAGGAAGCAATCCAAAGAGGAAGCAATATAGTTTTATGTGTGTAAGGAATGCAGTTGCCTATGAATGGAAACCTAAGCATAACAAAAAAAACTCCAACCACAGTCACAGCTGAGGCTCATATTCAGCTTTTTCTTAAAGTCTTATCTGTCATGAACATGAGCGCAGGCAGATTATGCAGAGTATAAATCTGTCCTTCTTTGCTGAACATACAGGGACTAAAATTGCACTTGACAATAGAGTTATTGAACTGGCTAATATTTGGGCTGGATTTTCACTTTAACTGAGAGAAAAAACGGGTGAAGCATGGTACTGTAACTCAATAGCTACACTCCATGTTGAATAGCTGCCATAAAAAATGTTCTGTTCCTTTGATTATGATGTGTTTTGTCTCTGTTGTTCAGATGCCCCTGACAGCCCGGGTATGTTCTGTCTGGTGTGGTAGTTTGTTTTAGCTCCTGGCTAGGCATTTCTTTATCCTTCGAGTTACCTATACCTATCTTACACCCTGTTTCTCAGCTTAGGACTAAGATAGAAGACACACCTTTAGTGTTCTTTGTGTTAATACACACCTTCCCCCCTGTTCCTTTGCCATTCCGCTCTGTGTGACTGGTGGGAGTCTTCTTGATGATGCACATGGCATCTGCACATCCGTACTGCTACGCAAACGATGCTCAGTCCTTTAAAAGTGCATTAAATTCATGTTTTAATGAAGTTAGATTTATGCCTGTGGATGATGTTCACAGAAACATCTGTCTCCTATGAATAGAATTAATTTCCTGCCTCCTGACTTTCATATGTCTCTTTCCCTGCTTGCTTGTTTGGTGACTCCCATTGTCGAATGTTTACTTCCCTTTTTTGAGGTCACGCTGTATTTTAAACAAAAAAGTGATGAAACTTTGAATATCTTATGAGTGTATCATGATTATTTCGGTTACATTTTGTGTTTTGGTGCCCCAAACACAATTTCTGCCCTACATCATGCACACATTGCACAGAAACAACTCCATCCATTGTTCAAGATTTACATTGTCATTGTTGGACTGCTCTGTTCAGCATTACTAACATGATTCAGGCTGATGTATATAACAAAGTATGAGCTATACACAACTCCTTTTTGGCACTGTAAATGTTGAATGTGTTGCCAAACACATGATCATCTTATCAAACACTCAGAGTTAACACCATCCTCAGTACATATTGTCCTCTGCTCTTTTCTGTCTGCCCTTTTCTCTTTTACTTTTTAATTTTCTTTGTTTGCGCGCCATGTTGAGTGTGCATGTTGTGTTATGGGTTGATGTTCAGACTGGTTGTGTCTGGGCCGGTGTCCCTCTCTCTGTCCACCTTTTCGCGGCACTAATTCTGGGTTCTGTGTGCAGTATTTGGGCTAAATTCTCTAATGGAGATAATTACAGAGGCCGGCCCGGGGAGCGGAGAAGGTGGGTTCTACCCTTTTATCGAGTGAGCTGCATGCTTCTCCAAGCCAGTCAACTACATCTCCCAGCATCTCCCTCTTGTCTATCCTCATTACGGTTACTGTGTGTATCATCATTGAACCAGTGGAGCATTGAGTCTTGTCTTACCACGTCGCCATTCATAGTGACTGTCCTCCTTCCTCAGACTGTTACTTCATTCCACAATACTTTGTGATTAATTTTATTTGTTGAACTAACCCATTACAAACTAGTTTCAACTGAATCAATGAAGAAATGTTGCTAGATTTAATTTAGGTAATCACAGGTAGAACAAAACAATGTTATGCAGTTAACCACAGGGAGGCAAATTAAGCAAAAGACACGGGAAAAAATGTTGGAGATACAGAATAGAAGAAGATGATTTCCCAACATCCATTGTTTGTCATTATTTTCTTGTCCTTTTTGCTCACACAAAGTGAACAAATGGGGTTGGGCCCATCATGCTGAAAGTGTGCTCCACACAGTGAGCAGTGACTACAGTCAAATTATGCAAGTTTGGAGCCCAACTGGTGAAGATCTTTAATCATCAGTGAATACATTCGGGATTTTAACAGGTGCAATACTGGCTCTCTTGTGTCATTCAAACTACAACTTGGCAGATAAATTTGTGTCAGCATTCCAGTAATTCACATTACATATAGATTACTCCAGACATCATAGTTAAGGTGTAATGTTGCATATAATCTGGAGCATTTTGTGTGTTTCATAGGAGATTCTGGTTGGATTTTGGTGGTGCTGAGGCTGTCAGTGTTTGTCAGAGCTGTCTCAAAAGGCTTTGGGTATTTTTGGTAGAATTGCAGCAGAACTGAAACACAGTCTGTCAAAAGCAATGAACGGTATGAAGATGTAGATTGGACAGTGTTGTCAATGTAAATCATGTTTTCAATTTCTAGTGTTATTTCTCTTTTTTAAAACATGACAAGAAATGCCCCTCCACTTGTCATATACACAAAGTAGTTTTGCATTTTTTACATCCTTCTGTTGAATAGATGACGTTATTAACCCGCAGAGTGGTTTAGAAACTAGTTTGGTTGCCTGTGCATAATAACAAAAGATGAGTCAGCCAGCACACAGCTGACAACAATAAAAGACATAAGGCCACAATAGTAGTAATTAGGGGTCAACTGATATGGTTTTTCAAGGCCAGTATCCATTTTTAGAAATCAAGGAGATTGAAAACAGAAATTGGCGACCAATATTCCTTTGCAATAAAAATGAAACTCTGTATCAACATTTAATACAACCAGTGACTATAAGCCTACAATAGTGAGTACAATATACTAAAGTATTGTTCACAAGTACAAATTTCAGGTACTTGAGTATTTCCATTTTCTGCTACTTTATACTTTCGCTCCTCTACATTTATTTAATACATTTAGTTACTAGTCTGATGATCAGTTTACCCCTAGTAGTACTGCCATCACACAAACGAACATATTTCAAGAGGACATAAGTGGAACTCTAGAGACTGCCCACATTAAATTTAAAGACACGATATTACTACAATTAATCAATTTATAAGTTTGAGCAGAACACTAGTGACGTGCCTGAAAGGGCACAACATCTTTGTCAGGAAACAGGCAATTATCAGATGTTATTCACAGTTTCAAAGCTGTGAGCACAAAAGACCTTTACATTTTCTTTACCGGAGCATCTTGGCATCGTAAAAAGTTGCTGTGTAGATATGTGTATCAAAAAGCCATCTGATCAAACAAGCAACATTAAAACCAGTTATCCCCTCCCCATCTGTTATGGCTGCACAGCCATTTTTCTTTGACTTTTTACAGCCATCTGTGGAGCTGCAGTTGTAACTCATCATAAAATCGTCTTTTATGTTGGCCAGCCTCGATAGAAAGCTTACCCACAGTTCACATTATAACAGTTAATATACTGAGTTTGCAGGTCTCTCTCGCAAAATATTTTCATTTGAGTGTCGGTTGAGTGGATTTGATATCATCATTTTCAACCTGACCACATATGTTCAGGCATAAAATCAGACTGACGTTGATACTAGGGATGTCACGGTATGAAAATTTCACACAGCGGTAATAGTGACCAAAATTATAACGTTATCGGTATACCGCGGTATTTTTAGAATGTCTTCAAAATGTTGAAAAAACACTGATACACTGAAAAATTGAAATAATTTCACCAAGGCAAGGCAAGGCAAGTTTATTTGTATAGCACAGTTCAGACACAAGGCAACTCAAAGTGCTTTACAGGCACACACAAATTACATTAAAAGACATAAAAATGTCATTTGTCACCAAGATGTATATTCAAATAGACTTATTATATATTAAAATAGGTCAAATCCAAAATACTGCAGAATCAACTAGGGCTGCGTCGACGTAATCGACGACATAAATTCGTTGACATGAATAATTTGCGTCGACGCGTCGTCCCAAACAGGAAGTGGTAGGACCCGTTGAGGCTGAGAATAGCCCCTCTCACACAGAGACGCTGCATTAACGCTGCAGCGGCAGTTCGTCAATTCTCTGCCATTGGTCATTCACGCAGAGCGAAGCACCGCTGGAGTAAAGACGAACCGCTGTGTAATTCGCATAGAAAGCCGGCGCTGTGGCTCCGAAAGAGACGTTGCGGTACACGTCATGATGATGACATCGGTATGTTTCCCAGGTGTTCCCCATGTCAGTCTAAACCCGCGGAACGTTTATAATGTGTAGTGATTGAGAATCTGGCCCCCTAAACATCTTGGAAGGTGAAAGAGGTACGTTTTTCGAGCTAAATTACATAATTACATAATTGCCATCTGTAAACAGGTCGCTGCGTGACTCTGTCACTCGCGGGGACGGAGGCTGTTTTCTGGGGGAAAGTTCACTGAAGTCTCGGTCAGGAGGGCTGACCGTCTTGAGTGAGTTAAAGTTTTTTGCCGGTGACAGACGCTGTTTTTGCATGAGTTATGCAACTGTCGATGGTAACTCATATAAGTTACCATCGACAGTTACAGTTACTATGTTACTTTTGTTTGGCCATGTAACGTTAAATTAATGGTTAGATAGAAATTAGACAGAGAAAACTCGACATACACATACATCATGCACCCAAGCTTAAGGTTAGCTTACCTTCCATTCGCAGAATGCCGCCGCTGCCACCGTCCCTCGCAGCAACTTTCTTCTTGCAGCTCCTGTACATAGGGCTACCGTCCTCAATCAGCTGTCCCTGAGCGTTCTTATAATAACCAGAATACGCCCAGACTTTTTGGTTGTCTTTGAAGCCGGAAAAATGCCTTGAGGGCCGCGACTGTCACGTCCTTCGTCCACCATGTCTTCTTCACTACATAACAAGCGCACGTTGTATGCTGCGCATGCGTAGGGAGAGTTAGGAAGTATCTCTTGAGTTTTCCACACCGTGGTTATCGACCACGGAGGTTACCATGGTAATTAAAACTTAAATGGTAACCTTCACCGTTGGGAATTTTACCATGGTTTACTGTGACACCGGTAACCGTTACATCCGGGGTTGATACTAGAATGAGTCTGTTATGGTTGTTAGCTAATGTAACTGCATTCTCCAACTCTACCACACTCACACACATTACCCCCATTCATTCATTCATTCATTCATTGCTGTTTGGCAAACAAAAGTAACGTAGTAATTGTAACTGTCTTTGGCAACTTATATGAGGAAAAAAAATACAGCAGATATACGTGGAGAAGCGCCTGTCCTCCTGTCTGTCCTACCGACTCTTCGTCACATTTCTGCCCGATAAACAGCGTCTGTCACCAGCAAAAACCTTTTACTCACCAAGTGTTTGCGTTGCAAATAATTTACCGTGACTGTCAGCCCTCCTGACCGAGACTTCAGTGAACATTCCCCCAGAAAACAGCCTCCGTCCCCGTGAGTGAGACAGTCGGACAGCCTCCAGTTTACTTATTCCGATTATTTGATTATGTAATTTAGCACGAAAATTTGTAACTTTGTCACTTACCAAGATATTTAGTGGGTCAGGATCTCAATCACAAACATTATAACAACATCCATATGATTGTAAACTGTCCATGGGTTTAGATTGACAGGGGGGACACCGGGGAAACACCTTAAAAAACACACCGTCGTCATAATCATGGCGTGTATCGATACACGATACACGATACACGATACACGCCTCTTTGGCGCAGCGTTGGCTATCTGTGTGAATTCACTGCGGTTCATCTTTAAAGTGAAACTCTCGCCAAAATGCAACCTAGGCTTTTTTTGTGAATGTATATGAGACAAACCTTCGTGTAAAAGCATAATTATGACAAAGGAGGCACTAAGATTTACCGTATTTTCGTTTTCAGGTCAGGGTCAGGCTCATTTTCAATGCGAGTGCTAGGGCACTTTTACGATAGCATAAAAATCGCTATTTTTAAAACGCTAAGAAGGCTCGACACAACATGAAACTTTGCTCGTAGTATCACCAGGGTCTCTACACATGAAGGCGAGCATTGAGAACATTGCTTGTGTACACAGAGTTTACTAAAAACAAAGTTTTTAAACAACTCACCTTAGCAGTAGCTTGTTCCACTCCCAGTCGTCATGGCAGCCGAGAAGTATCTATCTCCGAATGCGACGTAACATGGAGGAGACTTAAGGTGGACCGCCACTGTCTTCCGGCAACCGCTATCCTCACAATATCTCACTTGGCTTTTCTGGATTTTGATTTTAGTTTTGTTTCTTATATGAGGCTCCTTTTTCAACTTCAAGGTCAATATTATTTTTTCGCTAACGACAAAGCAACAGATTATCAGTGCATTTATATGGAACCAAGCTTTAGGAGGGGTCCACCTTAACTGTCCTCCACATTATGTAGCATTCGGACATTGATACTTCTCGGCTGCCATGACGACTGGTAGCAGAACAAGCGGTAAGGTGAGTTGTTCAAAAACTTTCTTTTTAGTAAACTCTGTGTACACAAACAATGTTCTCAATGCTCGTTTTCATGTGTAGAGACCCTGATGATACTATGAGCAAAGTTTCATGTTGTGTCGAGCCTTCTTAGTGTTTTAAAAATAGCGATTTTGATGCTATCTTAAAAGTGCCCTAGCACTCGCATTGAAAATGAGCTTGACCCGAAAAGGAAATACGGAAAATCTTGAAAGTGCCTCCTTCGTTGTAATTATGCTTTTACGCGAAGGTTTGACTCATATACATTCACAAAAAAAAACTAGGTTGCACTTTGGCGCGAGTTTCACTTTAAGGCGGAGATGCTTCGCTCTGTGTGAATCACCATCGGCGAAGAATTGGCGAACCGCTGCTGCGATGTTAATATGTCTTCTCCTGTGTGAAAGGGGCTACTAAAACTGCATTCTTTGTGCAGTTGCATTTAGGATTCTGTGGGCTCAGACTTGGGATACATATTGGCTTCACTACAACCTCTCCCTCGTTGATCTGTTTGAAAAATCATTTGACCCCTTAGGTTAATGTCTCAAAGTAAAAAGCCACAGTTAAAAGCTGAGGTGCAGGCCATCCAGTTAAAATTGATGATGAAAACCTCAGATGAGAGACTCAACTAGAGCTACTGCTATGAACTTTCTTATTGAACCATTGATACATCTGGCAATATTCATGTTGGACACAATCTATAAGTTGTCTCCACCATCAATGTTTATTGTACTATAGATACTATAGATACTGTTCAAGTGTTTTTTTTCTACTGATGTCTGTTTTAGAATAAATCATGGAGAAAACCTAGCAGCTGTGCATTGTTGGATTTCAGACTAAAACCTGATGAAAGACTTTGCTTGTGCAATCGAAGTATTGGTATTGGGAATAATAAATAATTTCATGTCCCCCTGAGAATCTGGCAACGATAATAAACAATAGATCCCCGCTGTTACATAAAAGTGATAATAAAGCAGGCTGTAATGACAGATGTCAGATCAAAAAAGCTTTTGTCCTCTTGTAGGATGCTGCTCCTCCCCTGTCCTTTCATGCCTTGCATGAAACAGAATGAGCAAGTAACAAAATAGAGGAACCATGAGCTCAGCTCAGCTTACGCTTAGATATGTTTTTATATACTATATGTGATCTTCTCACAAAATGCACTTATCCAAGTGTAGATCAGACATGCAGTAGATGTTGCATTTGAAAAAGATCTTTGGTTACCTTAAAGAAGAGGTAATGACTCAAGCCCTTAAATGTTTTACTAGTTCCCTCAGACTGACATACAAGCTCCTGCCTAGTTAGTTTATCTCATATTCTGATCAGGTTGGGTTTTTAGCTTCAGTCAGCAGCTCTAAAGATCGCTTAGTTCGTCTGTCTGTTGGTCAGTTGAGCTGTGGATTACGGTATTTGGAAGATGTGGACAAATTTCAGTGCTTGTATTTCATATACAATTTTAACAAGTGTTTATTGTTTTTGTGATGAAAGTGAGATTGTCATCAGAGTTTGGTTGGTCACTCGCTCAAAATTCCCCAAATTGTGTATTTGTGTTCAAGCCAATTGGATAAAATGCGGTGAGCTAATAAGTGGCCCGTAAAGAAAAGTTGCATAACCTCTGGTTCACACAACATGACTTAACATTGTATAAGTGTTATGATTTCCTGTGTCAACAAGGGCAGAGCAGACAATGTGTTGATAAGCTCAGTATTTAGTTAAGATTTGGTCACCCCGACCAATTTGCTGCTGGATTGCAGAAAGGCATTTCCACTATAGTGTGTGTTATTACAACGTGTGTAATTAATATAAATTGTCTGTCCGATGGAAGGAAAATAATCTTATCAAGGCAATACATCGTGTCCTCATGCATCTCTAAGTATTAAAAAAAGGGCTTCCACATAAATGTATGATATTCATTAATGACCTTCTGTCTCAAATTCATCATGTTTTGTGTGGTTGGAGCTTCTGGGTCTGAAACGTGAACCCAATGCAGATGATCCTTAACCCTGTATTCTTAAACCACCTCCTCCACTGGTGTCAAAAAGAAATCCAATTATATCTAAGCTCAGGAGAAAATTACCCTTCCTCTGACCTGATTTATTACCTCAATGGACCATTTACTAATAAGATTATGGTTTCAATCACTAGTTTGAAGTGTTCCTCAAGATAACATGATGTTTATTTAGTAAATTATGATCCTATTTAGAGTAAAATTTATGTCAAATTAGTGCATGATTTAAGGTGCGGCAGTTTTGTAGTAGCAAGTTGCTACCACAGCGTGTCATCAGGATAGAAGCATAGCTATGCATATCCTCCCAGGCTGTACCTTATCTTCAAAGGATAGTCTCTTCTGGCTCTGAAAAACCAATATGGGAAATGAGAAAATAGATGGACTTGCTGAAATATTCTGAGCATCATTATTATAATACTGAAATGATAAACCCAACCCCCACAAGTGATTCACTTGCAGATACCGAGCATCCCACAGCATTGCAGGAGAGCAATAAAATGAGTCAGCTTGTGAAGTTATAGTGGAGCTCATTCTCTTCAACATCCATACACCCTTTTTTCTTTCATGCATGATATCACTGATGCAGTTTGTGTACACACTGTCCTCTGTCTGACCTCACATCACTCTGCTGCTAATGTCTGATGCCACCACCAAGAGCACCATTTGGACTCCTGTGTGTGTGTGTGTGTGTGTGTGTGTGTGTGTGTGTGTGTGTGTGTGTGTGTGTGTGTGTGTGTGTGTGT
>CAEMYA010000013.1:9598204-9613872 GCA_903131615.1 Diplodus sargus | reverse complement strand
TGTGTATTAATCTTTGATTAAGCGATTACTCCATTACCAAAGTAGTTGCCTATAGTTCAGTCAGAATATGCTTTAAGAGTGATGTTTTACAGCTGTTGGGTACTTGATGATTAACATTAACGCACTGAGCCATAAGTTGACTCAAAACTTAATTCAGCCTTTTTTTTCATATGTATATATATATATCCCAACATCACATACTTTTCTGAGATTGTAGTCTGTGCAGTAATTAAAAACCCTATTAATGTGCTGCGTTTCCAGGAGGTGAGCAGAAAGGTGTACAAAGGCATGCTGGACATCTTAAAGTGCACAGTTTCCAGTCTGGAGCACTCGTACACAAATGCAGGCCTTGGAGGAATGGCCAGTGTCTTCAGCTTATTGGAAATAGCGCGCACACATTATCAAACCAAAGGTATGTCTTGTATGTTTAGCTGGATTGCCCAAATGTATTGTTAGTCTCTGATTTATTTAAAAAAATGCGTTTTTTTATGCTGGTTAGCATAAAAATAGCGTGCGTGCTACTAATACTTGTCTATGTCTTTGCTATGTCTTGAAATTAAGCTTTAAGCTGCATGCTGTATGTTGACTTACTAAAACATTAGCAATAACTGAAACATTTTGATTTCATCTCTGTTTTTCCTTCTTTGTCTAATACTGTTAATCCTCTCCCAGTTTAAACCTCCACGTGTTTTCTTGTTATGTAATTTTTATAAACTCTGTCTCTGGCCCCTTAATTTTGGTAACTTGGTAGACCCAGAAAAACGCAAACGAAGTCCCACAGACAGTGCTGGCAGCCCAGGAAGTAAAGAGAGTCCTTCTGGTCGCATGGAGACTGCCAGACCTCAGGGCCTTCTGAACGTTCCCCACCTGCAGCTGCCGCACCACACAACGGGCAAAGGAGCCCGCCATTTTGATACCCGGAGTCTGAATGAGGAGAACTTTATTGCCTCGATTGGTGTGTACACCACTCCAGCCCCGGTTGCATGTGCACTGTGAGATCCTCTACCCCGTCCCCTACAAGCTCATCAACCTTAAATACCAGTCCCTACCCCACCCCCTTATCCAGCCGTCTCAAAGAAAGATCCCTTCACTTGTCCCAGACCGATCCTTACAGGTGTCACAATATTCCACACACTTTGACCTCAAATACTAGTGATAATCACTGGGGTAGGCTCTTAAAATTTTTTTTAAAAAAATTTGCTCTACTGTGATCTTGAACCAAATACTTAAGTGATGATTTTTCAGACATAAAACATCATCTCAAATAATAATCTGATCAAATGTTCTCTATTAAGTAGCCTTGAAAAGTGTCTGGAATATTTCCCTGTTTTCCAGGCTAGACTGCGTGTGTTTGTCTCCCCTTCCTGAAACATCTGTGCCCCTGTTTGCCTCCTCTCTGGAGTTGTGTTGTCAGCCTTTTAGCACCTTGATTGCATGTCTTTCTTTTGGTCTTCCAATACCTAAATCTGCAGTAGTGGACGAGGGAAACCAGAGGTATGCACATCGATAGTCAAATCGGTGCTCGTCTTTGCCTTTACTGCAGGTTTCTGCGAGGCGTGCTGTGGTAAATGGCAGCTCCCTTTGCTCTGAGCATGGAGGGTGGAAGCATCGCTCCCCAGTAAACAGTCCCAGTAAAGAGACAAATTTCACTGCAGAAAGTGTTTTTTCTATTGGTTGCTAAAGAACCAACATACTTTAAAGAATTCTCTCATAATCTCTTTATGGCTTAATTACTCTGGGTCTGTGTACAGGGGACATTTTCAGTCAACCACCCTGACACCTCTCTTACCCGCACCCCTTCTTTTCCTGTTAGAAGTTGCACCTTCAATTCTACAGAATGCTTTGAGACTTGCATCCCGGCTTCTGCAACTGCTCCATTTCACTTGCTGGCTAGTTGGCCGCTCAACCCCATCCCATGCTCTTTTTTCCGAATCAACCTTTCTCTCTCTCACCTTTGTTCTGGAGAGCCAGACAAATGCAGCCGGCATCCAATGGTCAGAGCCAAAGCTCATTCTGACGTCACTGTGTGGCTCTCCAGGACTTTGGGCTAGGAGCTCTGGGTGTGTTGTAATGTTACCTTAGTAGCTGTTACACATAGTGGATCCAATCAAATCAACAAAATACTTTTTTTGTCCAGGTTGAAGTGCAGCTACATGCAAACATTACAAAACACCTTCATTCAATAATGACAGATTCTCAATGCTTATTTTGTTTTTGTTTTGATTTTAATGCTCATCCACCATACATGCCTTTTCAACCAGCTCTCTGACTCTCTCTCTGTCTTTCTCTCCTTGCTTGCAATGCATCTTGGGTAGAATTGTGGAGCAAGCACCAGGATAAGCAAAAAGCTATGGAAAAACCACAGAGTAAGAGACTTTTCACACACCAAAGAAAAAAGGGAAACGTAAAGAAAAAGGATTGGGGTGTTCAGCTGTTGACTTTTTTCTACCCCCTTCTCCCCACCTTTTCAAACTCTCCAGTGTCTTTTTTACTGAATAAATAAAAAAGAATGCTCCCAATAAGATATAGAAAATAGGTTTAAGAGTCTTGATGTGAGACCAAGATCAAGATTTGTATATTAGTTTAATAGATTGCTGCAGGGATGACGTAATTTTGCAGGCTGAACGGAAGTTGGCATTGGCCTGGTTTCCTCTGCAAGAAGCCTTATGGGGTTTTTGAATAGGGTTTTGAATTTTTTGCAGAAAATAAGCTCTGTGGTAAATACAAACTTATGATGCTCATAAGTTTTGTTCTGTAAGATAATCTTCACAAATGAAAACCACTTTTATGATTTTTGAATTGTAATTGCAATTGCTAAGTAAAAAGCTAAATTCAGGCTATATAAATAAACTGCATCGTGGTTGCATGACTTGAGCTTCACCTACACTAAGCGTCTTAGTATGCTATAGTATAGACACTGTACAATAAATTGGTCATTCAACGCGTTATAAAGTTAAGAGTTTGCAACTAAAATCTGCTTGTTCGCTGCTTGTCAGGAACCAACTTTTCTGATACACCCCCTAACCCTAACCCTGTAAACACTTTTTAATTCAAAGGTGGGGTATTTACTGTTGTAGAACAAAATGTGAAAATCTCTTAATCTTGTGTTAACCACAAACCTTATTTCAGGTCTTTTTTGTAACTGAAAACTCATTCAGAAAAAAAACATTGAGTTTGAGACGGGGGAGCTGGACGTGCAACAGTACTTTGATATTTCAGGTTTCAGGACTCATTCCTGCAGCTCTCTATTATGCCCTACAAATGAGATGTGGATCAGGGTGATTTCAGCTAAGATTGTATTGACTTTTTAGTTTGGTACACTGGATAATTATTACTTATATGCAGTAGTGTTGGTATCCTCTAGTGGTATTACATTTTGTATTTTCTGTAATTTTGTGTTTGCTGGATGAAAAACAGGGTCATTGAATTTCTTACAAACATGGTGCTGTGAGAATTTACACCCTTGTTTTTAGTTCATCAAGACTTGAGATGGGTAAGTTCTTCCAGCAGGCATTACTACAGTAAATGCTAGCTTTTCCAATGATACAGTATGAAATGACTCAGCTTTGTTAGTCTGATAGCTGTAGCTCACAAGGTGGGATGTAGAACATACTGTAGAAGCCAACACGTGTAGGAGAGTAGTGCTGTATAAAAGTACTCTATTCTTTTACATCTCTTTACTTTTAGAATAATTGCAAATGTTTAAGAATTATTATTGTAAAAAAAAATGGGAACTTTATGTTTTATTCACTGGCTTTAGCTCAAGCAATGTGTCATTTTGTTTTCCAGTGTTTTTTTTTCCCCGTGACACCCCGCATCAAGACGAGAAGAAATGAATACCTGCTGCCCTGTCCTGCTCTTTTAACTGTTTTTTCCAGTTTCAAGTGGCTTGCTTCAAACTGTGTGTTGACAGCCAATATTCTGTAGTTGCTGGCACATTATAAGGCTTTGGTAAATAGTTTGCATTAAGCAGTACAACAAACAAGGAAGTGTCAGGATCTACTTGTCACCACATGAGGTGATAAATAACAAAGTACAAATCACACTTGAAACAGAAAATGTCTCCTTTACCGTCCATCAGTTTGTCTGCATGCCTAACTGCCTGTGTCTGTTTGTGGTTTTGGTGTAACTTGGGCCACATTTGCAGCATTGACTTGAGAATTAATGTCGCGCTCGTGCAGTTTTGTTTTCATTTGTAACTTTTCCCCCCAGTTTTATGGCACTCTCTGCTTGATCCTTTGTAACTTCTCTGCCTGGTCTTTGAAAGCTTCATCTGTTACTCAGTTTTTCTGCAGTACTTTATACAGAAAGTTGTGGGGAAAAAAAGAAAAGTTTTCTTCTTTCCTCTTTAGATTAGATGTACTATAACCACCCTGTTTGTTAAGCTAGAGGCAGCTTAAAGCTCTGAGTCTTGGAGGTAAAAATCATTTCACAAACATGAATAAGGTAGTCTTATATTTATGCTTTTGCTGTGTTCAAATCGAGGCTTTGGCACTTTAGATGGACGTAGCATCAGTGTTGCTGTGCTGTGTTGGCTTTCAGTGAGGCGACTCTAAGTAAGGCAATAAGATGTCGTACTTTTCTGAAAACATGCTGATAATCACGTCTGTCCTTCAGGGTCTGAAGGAGCAAAGCAGCAGCGCCCCCAGGTGACTGATGCAGAGGAGAAGAAGTCCCAGATCAGTGCTGACAGTGGTCTTAGTGTCACATCTGGATCTCAGGTTTGTACCTGAAAGATCTGGTAAATGAATGATTGAAGGAAGATTAATTTCAGTTTCAGTGTCTAGTTCATGGATTGATTTTCAGCCATCTGGCCTTCCCTCGAGTCTTCTGTCTATTGTGTTGGTGTTTGAATGTTTAAAACTACTAATGGTGTGCAGCTCATTTTTACTGTCTGTTTCTGACTTTTTAATTTTTTGGGTTTTACAGAAGAGCGACACAGAGTCGGTAACAAGCTCAGAACCACCGATCCTGACAAGAAGCACCAGCCAGGACTCGGAGGCTAGCACAGTGGTAGGGCACAGCCAACTCAGATATTGTGCACTTTTTCTGCCTATTCCAGCTACGTGGTACTTCACAATTTTACCAGGATGCCAGGATGATTTATTTGGTTTAGGCTATTTAAAGTCTGTGTTACTGCTGTTTCGCTGTTTAAAGCCAAGGAAGTTGGTGTTACTATTATAAGGTTATAACTGCATATAGCTTAATACTGTGCTTGCAACTTCTTAAACTTTAACATAAATCAGGTGCCAGTTATTATAAACTCATGATGTGTAGCTTTGTATTGTTTAAATCCATAGAATTGTATTTAAATTCTGGTCGAAACCTAAAATTTATCAGGCCGAATTTTAAGGAATTTTGTAAGAAATCAATCTTTCACACTGTCCGTCGCTCACTCACTTTATTTAAACCATTTCAGTGCTTCATCAGAGTTTCATATTGATTCATTTATATCAACCTGTAAGACATAGAGTCTTGTTTTACACTATGTCATGTAGTGTAAAAATTCTGTGAGGAGCTGGATCAAGCTGCTGGAGAATACACTACATACACACTGTAAATGCTGTGCTTTCAGACTGTGCAATAAGACTATTTCCAATTATTTTATCACATTTCAGTGTCACCAAAAGCACGTCTGCATGTGAAACACCGCTTGTGTTTTGTTCTTACACCTGGATTTTTACGTTATTTTAGATAAGCAATAGTTCTGGAGAGACTCTTGGAGCTGACAGTGACCTGAGCAGCACAGCAGGAGACGGCCTCGGTGGAAGAGTTGCTCCTCATTTAAATCAGTCCAGAGGGACGCTCTCTGACAGTGAGATTGAAACCAATCCAGCCACCAGCACAGTATTCGTAAGTATTAAACTCACTATAAGTAAATTATATATGTAGAGCATACTTCTCACTTTAAATAATAGCCATCTGAAACAGATACTGTTAACTTACAAACAACATAGAAACACAAGTTAACATCAGCTCTATAGTTCTTTTATGTAGACAGCTAGTTTTCCCACAGCTGACAGTGATTTAATAAAAGTTTTAAGTGTATACAAGATATGCAAGTTATTTGGTTTTTATAGTTTGAAAACGCATTTCTATATTTAATAGCATTGTGATCTGTTACTTGCTGCATAAATGTAGTTTTAGTAGTAGTAGTACATACACTGTATATAAATAAGTGAACCTGTCATTATTGAATTATTGATTAATTGTGCTAAGGAAGTATTGTGTCTAGATTAATATCTTAAATCAATTCAAACACTTCTTGTCCACTTCCTTTGTCCATCTGTCTTAACAGACACGTCACAGAGTTGATATTCCTAGAGCCAGACTTTCATTAGGAACAGTGTAGACCTGAATTATCTACAGTAGCATGATGCTGGAAAAAGTGTATTTTTGGTTATTGTTCTACTGCCACTGATGGTTCACAAGCTTTGACCCTGTCATGTTTTCGCAGGGAAAGACCCACACTCTGAAACCAGGTGTGAAAGATCATGTACATGCTATGGCGAAGGGGCCGCCGGCACAGCCAATGGAGGACATCAGTATGAGGATTTACCTGTGTGAAGGCCTGCTGGGTATGCTCTGCTCTCTACTTCACTCCTCTACTTCCTCTTGTAGTGTTGTCAGAAAGCTCAAGTGTATCGTTCCTGTGTGATGCGATGAATTCTTTTCTCATTTTAAGTGTTTCTTTACTTTGTGTGTCACTAAATGGCTGTCACAGCTTTGCATTACTAACATTACTTTTGTCACAGATAGTCATTGGAACCTTGATCATAAAAAGTACATCCACTAATAAAACTATTGCTACATGTTGTGACCCTTCACTCACTACAACTTGTGCAAGTTGAAGTGAGTGAAGGGTCACTGTTGCTATTAATGTAACCACAGTGAACTTTCACTAACCCTGGGAACAGTTATAATAAAGCAGAAGTCAGACATGTGATAACACAGAAGTAGTGTAAAGTTAAATGTTTATTATGAAGCAGTGAAATTAACTTGTTAAAAGGTGAAAGGGTATACCCTGAATGTTATTATCTGATATAAGAAGAAGATTTAACATTACTGAAAGAAGTTATGTGAAAATAGGATTACATTAAAGGAAAGGACAACAAAGAAAAAATAATGCTTGGTTGCTTCTATTAGGAATATTTATTTTCATTATGATAAGACATGACTGCATCTGCTGCAGAGTAATTACTGATGTTTAGTTGTAATTGTATGTTTAACAAAACAAATTGCAATAATTTACTAAACTAAAGTCTTGAAATATGTCAAAACAATAAGGACTCAAACTCAATATCATATATAAACAGTTGGTAAACATTCAGCCTCAGCACCAAAATTAGCAGGAACAAGACTTTTGGCTAAACCTGTTTTTTTGAAAAATTACAACCTGCTTATAAGGTTAAGCTATACATTGTGTGTCAATTAACTTGATATGTCTTGGTCCTGTTATTTTTTTTTCCTTCTCTGGTGTGGTTCTCGGCTCGCTCTTCTCTTGTTTTTGTCATTAAACCCTCTCACCTCTTCCTTGCCTAACCCCCTCCTGCTCTTGCTGCTTGTCGTCCCTCCTGCTGCTCCTCCTGGGAAATTCTTCCAGGCCGCGATAAGAGCTCCGTTTGGGATCAACTAGAGGATGCTGCCATGGAAACCTTTTCTCTAAGTAGGGCTAATCTCTTGCCGTTGCCCTTTTCCTGTACAGATGTGTGTGAGAGTGTGCGGTGAGGTGTATCCATTGTTCACACGGAGTAGCTCTGTTTAAGCTTTGTTGTGCTGTGGGTTTTCTCTGTGTATTGGTGAACACATCTGTGTGTTTCTGAACATGGGGTAAAGGTGGAAAATATAAGCAATCTTGCAGAACTGAGCCTTAGTTTTCTCTTACAAAGAGATTAAAGACGGCAACATGTGTGTGATTTCTGCTCACTTTGCTCTGTAACCATTTATTTGAATTTCTGTTCACTTGAGCACTTCAACCAGTTTTCTGACTTACTTTCATGTTGAACTAGAAACTTAACATTCCCTGGGTTTGCATATGGGATGAGCGCCTTCAAGTGCTGCCAGAAGCGTAATTTATGAGTTAAGCACATTAAAACTAGCCACCAGCTGGTAACTTATATTGGGAAATGTCAAGAATTTTAATAAGCTTCTGCAGGGTGAGGAGGGAACAAAGTGGATGAAGTGAAATATTTTATTCATCTTCTGCATCCTGCATTATTTATGGCATGCCTTTTTGTTTTATATTATAAATGATTTTTAAAACATTTTTTGTGACTTTTTACAGCTTAGTTTTTGAATTCGAGGAAGAAGAAAATGTCATTTTCCCACTCCACGTTAACTTGTGATTCCAGGAAGTTCTCAAATTTCAGCACTTCAAGCCAGCATCCGACATCTCTGCAAATGCAATAATGGCACTTTAAAAAGAAAAAAAAAACAGCTTTAATTGGAGCCAGTAACATCCTCACTGTCATATTCTATAACCAGCCTGTAGAAGAGTCGAACATTTGAAGTACTTGGCCACAATTGTTGATCAAACTCTGACTTTAAATGAGCATTTCTAAGAGGTCCAGTCAATGATTTGTTCTAATCTGGAAGCTGAGGAGCTTTATTGTTAGCCAGCATATACTTCAAATGGCATGCAGGAGCCTGGTTGAAAGCATTTTGCCATTTAACATAACAGCCATATGGCAACCCGAGTGTAACAATTCACTTGAAGAAACTGGCAGCCACATATTGACAGGGGTGTACACAGAGAGAATAAACATTTAACTGCAGATACTTCAATCATAGTCACTGCACCGGTCGATTCAGGGTCCCAAGGGCCAGTAAAAACATAGAAAAAACATCTGTAATTCTGTATGCCACACAGACATTGAACACAGAATACTTTTGCATCTAGAAACAATTAATTTTTGGTATCATTTATATAACTTTTTAAGTGCTACCTTCCCATTTGAACAATTGTATGTCGTATATTTTGTTGTATATTTAGTTTTTTGTGTTGTGCTGTGTGTAGTGTACTGTATGTACTTTTGATGTTAGGAAAGGCAAAAAACAAGACAAATGTCCGTGGAGGTGGGCAGGTAATTAATTAATCAATCTGTAAAAATACACTGACCGGGTATAAAGCACAATGCCGTTGTGATCTTATAAAATACTGATCTGCTTTGATGGGGAGCAGAGCTGCACAGTATGGACAAAATACGCTGTAGGGTGAAGAATTTGTGAAGTGTAAAGAATTATTTTCAGTGAGGTAAAAAATGTCAGTGTACATTCAATGATATCCTATACAGATTTGCTGACAACATGCAGCAAAGAAGTACAAGATTTATCAAAACTTTCAATCCTCAAATCTTTGTGTATGTCATGTTTCTGCAACTACCTGTGCTTTTTAGGCATGCTGAAGTAAAGAGTTGGTCTAAATCTTTATTCGTTCAATTTTTGATTAACATAATTGGTGTGAATGGGCTTCATTAATTTCTCATTGCAATAATACTAAAATTATTACATTATGCAGACACAGGATATTAATGATGATGATGATTTTTGACCTCTTAATTATTTAATTATTCGTTAGGGAGGATAAAAAATATATTTTTTAAATAAGTTACATTTTTAGAACAAAGATTGTACTCTTGTGAAATTGTGCAGCTTTGCACATTTGGAGCTACATGTGTCCTGTCTCATGTGTTCAGGTAAGGAGCGCTCCACACTGTGGGACCAGCTACAGTTCTGGGAGGATGCCTACTTAGACGCTGTAATGTTGGAGCGTGAGGGGATGGGGATGGACCAGGGCCCCCAGGAGATGATTGAAAGGTTCAATATGGCTTTATTTGCTTTTTCATGTATACATTTTGTCACAGTCACCATATAATCTTGTGATTCTGGTCTTGGACTGTTATATACAATACTTGCTTTTCTTGTGTTTGTCAACACAGATACTTGTCATTAGGAGACCATGACCGGAAGCGTCTGGAGGATGATGAAGACCGTCTTCTGGCCACTCTGCTGCACAACATGATTGCATACATGCTAATGATGAAAGTACGGAGGCCTGTTTCTTGTGTTATTCATGTGACAGCATAATTGTTGATTTATGTCAGATTTGACATTGTTTATACCTCTCGACTTTTGTTTTATGTGGATGTGTTTGTTTGATTAGTTGAACAAAAATGACATCAGGAAGAAAGTGAGGCGTCTGATGGGGAAGTCCCACATCGGCCTCACATACAGCCAAGAGATCAATGAGTTATTGGACAAACTGGCCAACATGGTGAATATCTGGCCTAATTTAAATATGACTAGTTCAATTTCTATTCATACTTTTTGTAATTATTTTTACTGAATTATGTTTTATAGAATGGCCGTGAGCTTCCCATCAGGCCCAGTGGAAGCCGTCACATCAAGAAGCAAACATTTGTTGTACATGCTGGCACTGACACCACAGGAGACATCTTTTTCATGGAGGTATGCAAAGTGTACTTCGTTGAACTGCAGCTGTGACTATATCATGTTGGTGCTCATTTTACTAACATTAAACTTAACTCTCTATTTCTCCAGGTGTGTGATGACTGCATAGTCCTGCGCAGCAACATTGGCACAGTTTATGAACGCTGGTGGTATGAGAAGCTCATCAACATGACTTACTGTCCTAAGACCAAGGTGCTGTGTCTCTGGAGACGCAACGGCCAAGAGACACAGCTCAACAAGTTCTATACCAAAAAGGTCAGAAACTGCCTCTCTCTGCGCAGCCTGTTCTTATATTCATTTTCAGAGAACATCAAATAGAAATTCGAATGACTTTCTTCTATGCTTTCTAGTGTCGTGAACTCTACTACTGTGTTAAAGACAGTATGGAAAGAGCTGCAGCGAGACAGCAAAGCATTAAACCAGGTACGGGGGAGTGAGGAGACTGAACCGATGTCCTCTTCTGTTTGTTTGTCTGTCTGTCATTCTTTCTTTCTTCCTTCTTCTCTTCATCCGTGTCTGAAGCCATACCCATGGGCCTAAAACTTTGTGTGTGTGCATGTGCAAGAACGTCAGCTCAACTTTAACAAACAATACAGCAGACCAGAGTCTCCCAAGTCCTTTATCCTCATTCCTCCTCAGGGAGAGTGTGTGTGTGCGAGCGCGTTTATATGTAACATTTCATATTTTCATCTTTCGTTCTTTAATTATTACGTACTTTGGCTCTTTCTTTCGTACTTGTCATACCAAACTGAAGGTACAGTAAGGAACAGAAAACAAGCCTCATCACACTCATGATGTTCAAAGGCTACACTGTTGTGATTTCCTTTAGACAATTCTCTTATCATCCTAGTACTTTGTAGTTGGTTTAAAACATTCCTGCCCACGTGCTAGCAGTGTGTAAAGTTTTTTGTTTTTTGTTAGCCAGTTAAATTGAATGTTTTTTGGGGGGGGAATTTTTTTTATCTAGACTAGCTGTAAACTGAGTTGTGGTTTCCTTCAGGTCCAGAGCTGGGCGGAGAGTTCCCTGTCCAGGACATGAAAACTGGTGAAGGTGGACTGCTGCAGGTCACACTGGAAGGAATCAACCTTAAATTCATGCACAGCCAGGTAAGAGAACGGTACCACAGCAGAGAAACTGCTCCTCATCTCACACAAGGCATGATGATAAAAATCACTCATGATGGTTCAGAGTTCGTCCCATCCTTCTATCCATCCTTCTGCTCATCTCTCCGGTTTGCATAATGTCCTTTCATCCTGTGACGTCTTCCTCTATTGTCATTAAAACAAATCTCAGTAGTCCAAATTTTAGCTATGATTGAAAACACATTTGATTTGCATTTAATCGTACCTGATCGTTTGTCCTGTAGAGGAAGAATTCCTGTTTGTGCTTTTGCTTTTTTGGATTTGCTTTTTTCAGTTTGTGTGTGTTTGTTTGTTTATACGTGTATGTGTGTGCGTTCATATGCATGCGTTTCCCACAAACAGTATTAACACATCCTTCCACACGAGTTTGTTTTGACATCCGTGGTACTGAAACCTCATTGTTCATTTACTGTGTGGGAGGAGACAAAGTGTTAATGTGCGTGTGTGTGTTGTGCATCAGTGGTAAGACGGATGACCTTGAGAAAAAAGACTTTTCATTAATAATTGGCTATTTTAATAGCAACTTCCACATTTAAGTTTGGACCCTTGAACATCGCCATGTGTTGTCTTCACACCTACGCAGGTAGTCATAGTTGAAGTTCATTTTTTTTCTTCAGGTTGGTTAGAATGTGGAGCTGTGATTGAACAATGAGCTGTACGTGATAGTTGGAGAAGTGAAAGATCAGGAACCCACTGCAGCTGGCACACTTTATAATCATGATGAGGCAAATTAAAACAAGAAAACAAAGGAGTGACAAGCTACCAAAGAATGAATCAGCAGACCTCTTCAAACTGATTTCGCAACAACAGAAGTAATTTGAGGGGTCAGTTCATCCAAATTTTAAGAATTAGAAATGGTTGAAAAGTTTCTAGGTTTCAAGATACTTGTCAAGAGATAATTGACTCTTTGAGTTATATGCCTTCATCCCATTGTAGTGAAGGTGAACAGAAACTTATTTGTGGTGCTCACAAAATTTATTTTGAGATATTCTGTTCCAACAATGTTCACAGACCTCATAGTGATGAGTTTTTATTGGAACTCTCTACCAAATAGTTTCAACGGAAAATAGATTCCTTGCGTTGAAAGAAAACCATACATGTACATTTAAGTGGCTGAAACCTGTGAACTTTTGGCAATTTTGCATAAAAAATGACTTGACCTTGAATCTGAATTGTTAATTTTCTTTCAGTTGAGTAATAGAATAATCAACCAATTGTTTCAGCTTCATTTGCATAAAGCAATAACTACTACATTACACATTGGCTGACAGAACATAAATAAATCAACATTTGGGAGTGCAAAGAGGAACTATTGACTACAATTTCAATCTGTTATAATTTATATTTATGAATTAACTGTAATATGAAAGGAGTTGCTCAAAGTCAGACTGATGAACCCACAGATACCTCTGCAGACCCTTTTAGAAACTCTCAGCTCATCGTTTTGATTTCCGCACCATAATGTCAGCGCTCTCAAAGCTGCGTTGTCGCCCCCTAAGGCCCACTGTACCCCACTGTACCCCACTGTACCCCACTGTACCCCACTGTCCTGCACCAAGCAGCAGACAGACTCGGTATGCAATTATCATTTAGAAACTAAAGAGCAAAAGGGAGCTCAAAGGAAAGTCAATATTGGGCTTTGATATATCTAATGGTCAAAAACATGAATTCATATGAGTGATAATGTTGCTCAATATTACGTCTGCTGAATGCTTAAATGAGCAACTACCTGGGAACAAATTAAAAGGTGATTATGTCAGTGTTGTGTTTGAGGCTTGTTTTTCCTCAAAACAGGTTTAATCTACTTTTTCACTGCTGTGAGCGTCAAAAATAAAATTCCAGTTCGCTTTAAAACCAAAACTCACTGCTTGGCCAGAAATAATGTATTTTAATGATTTGAGTAAATTGACCCTTCAACTTGGAGATTCCTACAAAGTAACACAGTTATAATTACTGACTGCTTTTTCCTGCTGCCTCAGCTTATCAGCCTCAGGCTCTTTGAATCCAAGTTGAATTTTTGCGACTCATATTGCAAAGGGGGTAGAGTGTCTTTTCTATTACCAGACACGCAAAATACAATTAAAGTAAGATATGAGTTTCTCAAGGATGCGCCAGACTTTTAGAATAAACTAATATCATTAGCAACTTTGCTGCAGTTGTTAGATTGGAAGTATTTTTAGTTCAGCTCATGAAAAGTTTTCATGGTATTTTAGAGGAACAATTTTGACAAACCCTCAGCATGGGTTTATTCAGCACTGGATTTAGTATTTAAAGTCGGGGGTGAGATGGTGTCAGAGGTGACATTATACACTGTAGCATCGGGACTTTGTGTCCATGTGACTGCCCTCATTTATCTTTTCTGCTGTGTGAGCAAGTGGTTTTGGTGCCAGCCGTTGTTGCTGGAGGAGGAGGCATGGAGGGCTCTGGGGGACTGAGATGTTTAAAGTCCGGGAAAACAAAGGTGAATCCAGCTCTCAATACCCTAGCCAACCTCTAGTCCTCATTTTTATTTTTTTTTCATTAAGTCTTTGGGGTTGTTACGGGTTTTTCTTATTGGCTCTGGTAACTACTTCAGCTAGATTCTTGATTTGAATCAGTACGAGGCTCCTGTGGATAGCACCCTCTCGGAGGAGTGTCGTTGAGTGTTTGTGCTCTTCTGTCCGATAATAATCCAAACCATTTCTCTCCCATGCTCTCTCCCCCTGCAAGGAGCGGAAGGTACACAACCTCTGCTGTGTTTGCTTATTAGCAGTTACATCTTATTGGGTTTTCCTTTTTGATTTCTCTATCTTTTCTTTAAACTGTCGTAGCTGTTTGGCAAATCTTACTTTGTGTCCTTGTCTACATTTTTATATGTATGCATCATATGGGCTCATACTGCATCTCTGAGCATTAAAAGAAATGTGTTTTTTTTTTTAACTACCTCTGCTGTTTACACGTAAATATAACAATTAATTATTCCAGTTCGGATACACAAGTCATGTTGAATTAGTTTGGAGCTTTGAGCAGACTAAATGCATTTCTCCTCATTTAACCGTCGCCCATGTATGCGTTTGATCATGGAAACTTCTCATAGTATGCTTTTCTTTTCTTTGGTTAGCTGTTAACAAGCTTGCATTCCATGTGTAGTTGTTTTATTTTTACCTCTCACACTGAATAAAACAAGTTTAACATGGTTAATTTTTAAATATGAAGTGTTTACTTTTCATCCAGTGTTGTTGAGTTAATAATGTTCTGTCTTGTTTTTGTTTGTTTTTTGTTTGTTTTTAGGTTTTCATAGAGCTGAGTCACATTAAAAAGTGCAATACAGTGAAGGGAGTCTTTGTCCTGGAGGAATTTGGTAATTACACCATCTATTGATTCTAGGCCTGTACTCGGCACGGCAGTAACTCAGCACCATGGCAAATATATTGATGAGAGTTAATAAGGGTTCCCTAAATTGGATACTCGCTCTCCTGAAGGAGCTCTGAGACACTGATGTCTGTAGGTGATGAATTCTTCAGAGAACGTAGTTATCTTTGAATCACACAGTAGCTTCGGAGTTAAGAGCAAGTTTTATTTATCTGACAAAGATGGATGGAGCTCATGAGGGAAATAGTCTTAAAGTATAAAAGAGAAGTGTGAAGACAGAGTCTGGCTGCCTTTTTTATTTTTATTTTTTACATATTTTTACATTTCACAACAAAAAGGCTGTTCCGTCAGGAGAAATGTTGGAGTTAGTCACATAACTTAATGTACAGTAAAATGAAATAAAAATCTAATAAAAGTAAGTAGCAGTAACCCTTTAAATGGAGTAGGTGAAACATACAAAAAAAAGTAGAAATTCTTCTGTCTTTTTTATGTGAGCATATATCATGATATATTGAAAATAAAATAAAATACACAATAATACTAAAGGAGGAAAAAAAACTTAACAGGATATTATATATCCTTTGAAAAATATTATCTGTGTATCCAAAGCCTCATAGAACTTTTCAGGATGTTAGAAAACAAAAATGACTAATGCACACCAAAAAAAACAAACAAACAAAAACAGGACACCAATTAAACATGGG
>CAEMYA010000013.1:9582601-9597978 GCA_903131615.1 Diplodus sargus | reverse complement strand
CATAGCAGAAAATAGTTCCCAACAAATGCAACTATTTATTGCTGTTCAAGTGATAATTGCAAAAAACTACACTGCCTAGATGTTTTAGGATATGAAATGATATCTTTGTGACCAGTTCTAAAATATTTACATAGACGGAATCTGTGGGCTTGGTGCAGAGTGATGAGAACAGAAGTAGGAAAGTATTGAGGGGCAGATGAACGTATTGTCGTCTTCTGCCCCTTAACTCCTAGACACAAAAGCAATAATCTGACTTGTTGCTAAAATCAAAAAATGAGGGCAATATAATGATTTATAATCAATTTTTGTTTAATATTAAAACTAATTAAACTTCATCAAATGATAAGCAGCAGTTTTATCTTGTTGCTCTGATAGAGTCAGAAAAAACACTTGATTTAGTTGCAATGACGGTGAAAAATCTAAATTTGCTAGGTTTAAAGACATTGAGCATTCACATATTTCATAAATGCAATAGTCATGCTTAGAACAGTGATTTAAATCCAACAGTATCTCCAGCTCATATTTTAATTGATTAAAAAGAGTCATATATGTCAAGTCACCTAATGGAGAGAAGAGAGTAAAGAGGGTTTGTGCTGTAGATAGAGTGTTAAGGGTAAGTACACAGTTTACAAGTGAAACGAGATGACTTCCAGTATAACGGGGCAGTATGTGATCATCAGAGGTTGAAGTTGAGAGCCAGGCTGGGTTACTGTCGTGTCTCTGTGCTGCTTTTGTAATGTTGCCCTCATCTTTGCCACTATGAAAACCTTCATTCTCCAGCAGGTAAAGTGTTGTCACCTTTCTCCTTTCTTATTCAAACTGTGCAGAGTATTTCCTCAATCGATCCCTCTCACTGAGCCATTTTTTTTCTTTTCTTGTTCCATGAGTTTTCCTCTGCTTCCCTCATCACTTGCTTTTCATTTTTGGAGATCACCCCAGACCCCATCTCTCATGTGGTCCATCATTCTCTGATAGTGTGTACCTCAAAAATTGGAGATCTGTGGTGGGGCTGTTGAGCAGTTTAACATGTCACATCTGTCCAGATCTCAGCCTTCTCATCTCTGCTATGGGTTCACAGTTACTAATGAAAAGTCAAACTGTCCTGTGGACAGTGACGTGGTCCTGGGTCAAAGGAGTTTGGCCTCTTGTAGCTGCTTTTCTGTGATGTCTTTTAACGTTCAGTTCACAGGGGGAGGTAGGGTTTGGGGAGGGGAGGTTGTGCCTTGTGTTTTCTGGTGTTCTTTGTTTTCATATTTGAAACTTTATGACCATTTTCTGGGCCATGAACGTTTTACCAACAGTTCAGATAAACAGTTTAATCATTACACTCTCCATTCGTACACTCATATTATTAAAGGGGACCTATTGTGCCAATTGGCAGCAGAATAGGTGCTGTCAATGAGCACTCCAATAGAGAAGCTTTGCATGATTCATTGTTTAAAAAGCTCCTTATTTGTCTCATACTGGCTGTTTAGGCAGCTCTGCAGTTCATCCTCTATCGGAAACAAGTTTTTTTAATTTCATTTCTTTAAAAGCCAAAACAACTTCAAGAATCTCACTCCTGGGCATCACCCAAATATTTTTTGGAAACCAGATCTAATTTAATTGAAAAAATGTCTTCGAGATTTCCTGATGGACAGACAGATTAATTTGTTGCTCATTTAGTTAAACTCAGTTAGCCGTGCAGCTAGTTAGCTCAATAAGCAGCTACAGCTAGCGACCCTGTTAGCTAGCTGACTCTGCTCTCTAAGTGTGCTAACTAGCTAATGGCAGCTAAAGTTCCATTAGCAGCAGTCAAAAGTTACTGTTAGCAACATCGCAACATCTTAAGTCTTGGTCGGAGGTAAATCAACTCGGTACCAATAGACAGATTGAGCGGGTAGCTGAGCGTGTCCCTGTTGTTTGTGCAAATGCTGTGTCTGGAGAAGATGACAAATACATGCTAGTAGGGAAAAACTATTGGCACAATGCATTCAAAGAAGGCAGAATGATATAATATAAAAGAAAATAAAATACAGACAGATGCCCCAATATTGTGGGTGTTAATGAAAATCTGACATAGTAAGATTATAAGTGTATGATGGAAAACAAGCAAAGCACAAGGTCCCTTTTAAAATATTCAAACATTTTAACAGCTGAATTTTGTCTAAACCTTAATTACACAAGCCACTCTTGCCCTCGTCACCCTCCCTGTCCAAACTTTAATGTGCTCCTGACTGTTGAGGTGGACTCTTCTTGGCCCACATCCCATTTCACACCTTGTTGTATTCCACCCCTGTAACCCCCAAAGCTCCCCACAGTAACTCATTTAGGTTCCTGCTGCCTTTGAATTCTTTGTTTTGTCTCTTGCACCGGCATAGTTCCTGAAACTAAAGAAGTGGTGATCCACAAGTACAAGACCCCCATGGTGAGTCCTCGCTTCCTCTGTCAGAGTCAATCCTTTCCTACTAGTGCATGTAGAGAACGAGTTAGCCACAATGTGTGAACGGCAGAAATGTGCATCGCTAAATTTGACATTTGTGTCTGTAACCATCACACCAACACCACTGTGGAGCAGCGGTTTGACTCACTCTGGTCTTTAAAGGATTACAGCACCTTTTGACGGTTGGGGTTTAAGGTCTGCAGTGGTGTTGGTGTTGATTTGTAGATGGAAAAATCCAGTTTGAGTAATACATCGACAAGTTTGAAGGCTCATCAGAAGGCAGAAGACTGCAGAGTAACTGTGATAACTTTCTAGAGTTATAAAATCCTGTGTCATAGTTTTATAACCCTGTCGTTTTATCCCGTGTGTCAATGATTATGAGCTTAACTGCAGAATAAAAGAGGCCCACTGCAGTCTGAGAGTCTCCACTTCATACTGTAGCTCCACTTTAACTTGGAGCTTAATTCTAAATGACAAAATGAAGAAGTTTTAATGGCAGTAAGACTGGACAGTTAGTCACATTTAATGACCAGCGATATCCTGTTGTGAGCACTAACTGGAGCTAATGGGTAACTTTAAAAAGCTTTTATTATTCATCTGCAGCTTAAGAATACAGCATGAAGAGCACACAGATTTAAGGGGCCAGCTTGTAAATAGAAGTTCAGTTTCCATTCGGTGTTTCTCACAAAAACACACAGCGCGTACCCTTGAGATCCAACAAACATGTTGAATGCATTTCCTTCCTCATAAAACATTTGCAGAGCTTATTTTGAAAGAGTTTAAATTGTTCACATCCTTGTTTACTCGATAGTAGTCTTTGGTGAAGTTCTTCGCTTCTTAGCACTTTACTGCAACTATCATGATTCCAGAGTGCACGATACAAACCATACAGGATTTCACTTATAGACAACATTACTCCATAGAGAGGCGAAGACTCTCCCCTTCTGGCTTCCCTCATGGGACCTTATTTCAGAAAAAGTATGTATGGTGGGTAATGTCCAGAGACCGATAACTTCTCCATCCAGTTTGAATTGTGCATTGAATTACATATGTTTGTCAACTTGCAAAATCATCTTTTAAATTGACAGTCCCAGTTTGTCGAAAACATATCAGTGTAACTACCGACACCAACATGGCCGACAGTCACAAGTTAGATCGTTTTATTAGTCAAGTCATGTGAAGGTTGAGCAGCTAGCTCACACACAGGGACAGCTCTGCAGTGTTTCAGCCGCGAGTTCTGGTTAAACGAGACGACGTCACTAATGTGACTGTCGGTTGTGTAGTCTTTATAATTACAGAGTTTCAAGTCTTACATTACATCCGTTTCATGACAAACTGACTTTCTTGAGTTGTAAAATATTTTTCTAAATTGACAAACGTATAATTCTTGACACAATTCAAACGGGATCAAAAATGTTTCTGTTTCTTGCTATAAACTATTCTACAAATTATTTATGAAATAATGTCCTATGGTCGACCACCAGAAGTGGACTTCCCCTCTCAACAGCATTATTAGGTGTCACAATTTTGATTCAGCATCAAAATGTGCTAATTTGGATCATTTAAATCAAAAGCAGGATCAGTGACTCCTTACTTGCATCTGGAAAAAAACACTTCAAAGATGGCACAGCTGCACTTTGAGATACTTATCCTGTGTAGACAAACACAGTCAGCTGACTGGTACTACCTACTTATTAGTGGTCACAGGGTACCTTTGAATACTGAAGTATCCAACAGTCCACATTCCTGCAGTATATAGACTGAGGGGAGCCTCTCTAGGCCTGTTCCTTGTGCTACTTTAATTCTACACAGATGTTTCCTCACACCTGGACTGTCATCCTCCTCATGGTTCCTTCTTCCCTCAACAGGCACATCAGATCTGTTACTCCGTCCTCTGCCTTTTCTCCTACGTGGCGGCAGTGAAGGGGAAGGAGGCGGACGGAAAACCCAAGATCCTGTCGCCGAGACCCCTTCCTAGCTAGTCCACACCCCTCACCCTGTTCCCCTTCTGTCTTCGGTGTGCCTCTCTACTTGAAATGGCATCTCAGCTCTAAAACCAGAGACTTCTGACAATCCCTAACTTTATTCTAAGCACACAACCCCTGCTCCCTCCTCCTGTATATACAAGCCTAAGACCCCTTTTTTTTTCTCGACCCTGTTGTGTAGCCGTGTTTGCTCTGTGATGTCGTGTAAATACTCCTCATTGCTGTCGTCCTGGTGATCATACCAACTAGCTTAATGTTTGCCTGCCCCTTAACTCGGGAGACGCAACTCTCCTCGGGCTCTTCTCCTCAGTGTGAAAGTCTTCTATCGTTCCCGCTGCCAACACCCAACTGTTTTTACCAATAGGAGGAGATGTGAGGGATGGCCTCGAGGCAAAGAGTGCATGCAGGTCCCGTGCACAGCCTTGATCAGTCACTACAGAGTAGCGTCCCGCCCTCCTACCCCGTCTCCATACGACTGTGTGAGTTATTCTGTGATATGTGGTTACTGTAAAGTTCCAGTCTGTCCAAGTTGAAATCTGGTGAAGCATCCAGGGACCCTCTCGTAGTGCAGGACATCCCATACTGAAAATGCTACTGTATACTGCACCAGAGCACCGCATGTAAACGCTTCTTCAAAGTGTTTGAACCCTAAAATAATGTGAGTGTTCTCAGATGTGTTCTCTTGCCCGCCAGGCTGAATTACTGTTCTAGTTCTACTGTAAAACTTCTCGTCTGTGGTCTGCTGTTATCAATTGCATGTTACTATGAGGATTAAAAAAAATAAATATTATATATATATTTCTATATATAGTATTTATTTAATATATACATATATTGACTGTACATTTCTCTGGAAAAAGAAATCTTACAAACTGTTGATTTGCTTGATGTGCAATACTTAATAAGTAGTTAGCCATTGCCAGAGCCAGGTTTTCTTAAGTTCACTGGCGTTCACAGGGTGACGAATGTAAGAAAGAACTTTTTTTTTTCTATAGTACATTTTGACGTGAATATGATCACTTGAGTTTGTTTTAAAGTTTGTCTTTTGGACTATGAACGACAAAGGAAAAAATAAAAACCCGGCTGCTGTGATGCTCTCTTTAGGTGTGACCTTTGGAACATTTTGCACTCAGACCACACCCCCTATCTGTGATGTCACAGCAGGTGTTTTTAAACAACGCAGGTGGTGGAGGCGCTGTGGTCAACTGACGGCACAGTCCGTTTTCCTTCTGAATTCACACAATACAAGTTGTTTGACACACCTGACACAAACTGGTGATACACCATTGTCAAACATGTGACTGCAGGGGGCGCTGCTGCATGGTTGATGTTTTTTATGTCACTCAGTCTTTCAAACAAGTCAGAAAATGTTCTGCTTAAAAATAACTGCAGAAAAATCAACAGAGAAGTTGCAAATTGGCTGTTTAACTTTTGTCACTGGCAGTTGTTGAATTAAGATTTTAATTATATTTTACCTCAGTCAGTAAGTAGCTCTAAACATTTATAATCTAGTTTTCATGTTAACGAACCACCTGAAATAGTTAAACACAACAAAACAAGCTAAGTGCGGCTGTTAATGTAACGTGTCTTCAAGCATTGTAGTGGAAACAATGTGGAATTATGTTTTTCTTTCTTCCCACTCCGCAGACGTTTTTTTAAATTATTTTTTTTATTTCCAGGTTCAGGGTCACATTTTCTGATGGCCTTAGTCAGAAATAGTGACTTCTCTTCCACTGTGCCTCTGTTGACCTGCACCTGGAAATTAAAAAAATTTAAAAATCATCTTTGGCCTTGTCCTCAACAGTTATAAAGACTGAATGACACAGACATAACAAATCTATCAAGAGGTAGAAATAAGTAAAAGAATATTTAAGTCACTCCCAGTACGTGATTTGTCAGGAAATGCAACTTGTTAAAAATTTATCTGCATAAGGGTCTCATGATCTCATAATATCCATGCAACAGTGCATCCTCTACAGTCACAAGGCTTCATCCAGCAGTTATTTTCATTACAGATTGAACGTTTGGCCACAAAGTAGTTAAACATACCAACTGTAGATCCCCAGAGTCTGTTGACTTATTAAAATCTGCTTTGCATGAACATTAGTACAAAATGCAAAGGTACTCAATTAAATTTCAGAGCACAAATTTCACAGTTGAGAAGCTGAAGACATGGGGAACATTCTTGCTCGTACCAGGACTTCAAGCAATTCACTTAGTCATAAAACATGGTGTACTTCTGGTGCCGCTTGGTCAGGTTCTGCACTCCATGAGCAGTCAAAGAGAAACACCTGCTTTTCCATCACAGACTGGGTTGTGACAGACGTACAAACTCTTCCAGGCTCACAGCAGCGGTTTTGTGTCCTGTGATGAATCCATGTCAAGACGTGTTGAAGCCTACAGCTGTGGTCATCTGCTCCCCGAGGAGATCGCCAAGTCTTAATGTTGTTTCTGTTCTGTGATGGTAAAGAGAGGTTGAGTCTGGTCCTATCGCTGGCCCATTAACTTTCACATTGACGAGTGTGTGTGTGTGTGTGTGCGTGCACGTGTGTTCATGTGGTGGACAGTTTTCTCCAGATCAGCAATATTTATTGGTACAGCTCAATCACTGGAAGATGTTTCTTTGATTCTGACTTGCTTGTATTTTGAGTAATTTAACCGTGCAGAGGAAAATAATCAGTAGGATGTTCAGAAGCCGATGTTCCGTTAACAAATAACACCACACATGATGGTGTGAATACGACTGAACTCGATCTGAAGCAGCGCTGAAGCTGGTTTGGTTGGTGGGAGTGGGACACAGCTCTTTCTGCTTAAGTTAAAAGGATTTTTTTTTTTTTAAACTGGATTATTGCAACCCATCTCTGTCATTGTATGAGCCAGCTGCTGTAACCAGAGGGAATAAATGAAATGAGATGTCAGGTGTAAGTATTCCAGATATTGACAAAGTATTTATAGAATATGTACAGCTTTGGCAATATAATAAAGTTGTCGCAAATAATGTTAAGTGTAGTTTGTTGTCCTTTCTGTGAAGGGAAAAACATCGAAATTCAAATGAGTAAACAAATGGAAGACAGCATGGTGGCACTTTAGAGATTTATTTTATCAAGTTGAAACAACCTTTGTTTAAAAGAAAATACATTTTGGTAAAAGCCTGAGTCTTTTTCAAACCGCAGTTCAACCATTACAAGTAAAGGGACAGTTAACCCATAAATCATATAATACATTTTCTTCCTCATACCTGTCGTGCCACTTCAGGCCGTGTCCACAAATTTTTTATTTTTTTATTTTTTTTCTTACGGGCAGAAAAGTCAAAAATACGGAGAACAGTCACATGGTGAGTAAAAAGAGCATCGGTGACGTCACTAACGCCTTCCTGAGAAGTTTTCAACTTGGAGTGGCTGCACAAAACAGGTGGAGCGCTCCGAAGAAAGACTTTTCTGAGATGCTCGCTCTCCATTGGGAACAATTGGAAAAAAGAAATGCTATGTGGACACAGGGCTTTGTTCGTGTAGCTTGTTGGGGTGTGAGTTGCCACTTTTGGAGACATTAAATGTAGTGGAACTAGATGGCTCTCAGCTTGCGGTGCTAAAAGGGCCAAAACAATTGTTAAAAATACATTTGAAAAACTCAAGAAGCAGTGTGTCTTTTCAGGAACCAGTTTTGATTGTAGCAGTGACTGCCCCTTTTTAAGACTGGAGTAAATAGAAAAAGGCTCATTATGAAGTATACAAACTGCAAAGGTTTAAGAATGTACTATCAATCACACCTTCCACCGATGAGCATGTCTGAATACCTGGTCAGACAGTTTCTGCTACAGAAAGTTCATCCATTTTACCTTTAGGTCTCATAAAAAATGAAGACTGAGCTTCAGGGAAAGATTTGTAACTTAAGATCAAGATGAAAACACTTCAACACATAGTCCTCAGAACTGCAGATATTTTGGGATCTTGGAGGCCCAAGTGTATAAACAGGACATTGTTTCTAAAGTTCATCTTTTACAATAAGATTTTTTCAAATATTTTTACACTATTATCAAAAATCTAGTCACCCTGGTCATATTCAGGAACAAGCAGGAGTTTCAAAAGCAAATTGTTGCGGTCCTCTAAAGAAAAACAACAAAATATCACGTTTCTAGTAGCCAAGATAAACAGGCTGTTTTTCAGTTTTATGATGATTCATTATTCAGATGATCTTAGATGGTTAAATTTATAGGAAAAGTAATGTCTAAACAGAATACTTAGTCCATAAGTTTTTCTTTTATTTGAATATGTAAAGGTGTACTCAGTAGAATAAAGCCAGAATTTGAAGGCAGCGCCCCAAAAAGCTTTGTGAGGCTTCCCTTTTTAGGGGGATGGGGCGGCTGCTGCTCTTTGCCAGCTATCCTTGGCTTTAGAAAGCTAGTGTTACCAAAGTATCTTTCAACTATGTCAAAAAAAACATTTGGTATGAGCGAGAAACTTAATTCAGAAGATAAAAAGTTGTTTTTTTCTTGCAACACAGCATCTTTGACTTATCGTCAACATTGCTGTTTCTTTACAGTCTGCTGACGATGTTAGGGCCTCATTAAGTTTTAAAGTAGAGTCCTGACCATATCTTACACATTTCTCCTATTTAAATGCAGAAAATCTTGAAAATACTTGTTTTCAGTCGACAGCAACTGTTTGCTGTATCTCAGCTTTCTATGGTTTCATAAATAAGTAAACATGAACATGTCACTGGCAATTTAAAGGGTCAGTCTAACAAAATAAGTTACTTCATGCTGCTACATCTTGTACTGAGGCTTAAGGCAATGTTGAGTTTGGACTGCGACTGAAGGAAAACTCAAGGACATCACGTCCTTTACGTAGGCACAGGATTTAGAAGTAGAGGTAGCAAGATAATGTAGCAGGTGGTAAGCACGAAGAAACTGAGATGGAAGGATTATAGCACAATTTACACCTGGGCTGAGTCTAAAATCACTCATTCTCCACTCAGTGAATAGAAAATGGTGGTCAGTAAATAAAGTGCAATAAAGATTGAATAGGGAGTGATTCCAGAAACAGCCATGGGGTCTTTTGAAAGTTTAGACAACATATGTACATTGCACAATATCATAATAATGTGGAGTACCCAGGAAAATGTAGAAAACTTCTTCAGTGTAAGCACAGAAAAACTCATTTGACACGAGTTCGTCAAATATGACTAATCCAAACGACACCTTTGAATCTGAAACCAAGGTGTTTTCCTTAATCTTTGCATTGTTCATGTAATATTTATGCTTGGCTGCATCAGGGTTGGAGATTTAGCTCTTGACATGTGAGATATTTCAATATCTTTGCACTTTGTCCTCATCACTGACCGTTTTTCAAGAGCAACATTTAGCATAACTCATAGTTCCCAGCCACCTAACATAAGGCTGTAAAGCAACCGGTTTAAATGTGGCCGTTTCCAGGGCTCATACTTTCTCTTGGACCGAGCTGCGGAGTATCCGGAGGCGAGACATGACTTCGTCCCAGTCCAGGTAGGCGCCCTCCAGGTGTCGCAGCATGTCCGGCCTGCTAATGTAGCTCCTGCGGCCGTGCAGCAGACGCCAGTTGTCAAAGGTCACCAAGTCGCCTGAAATAAATCAACACCCACAGATCAGACTTAAGGATCTGAGCTACATTTAAAGGGTCAATAAGGAAGAACTTAAGCTGAAAATGTTCAAAAATTAGCTAAACTTAACAGAACGAGATGCAGAGATTTCTAGTTAGCATGCTAACCAGCTAGCCCCAATCCATCACAGTCAAAGCTCCTGTGCAAGCAGAGTAAACGCCGACACTCCCCTGGTCCTTGAGTTTCCAGTCCAAACTGCTAGCTCCACCGCTAACTGAGCTACCTAGTTAACGACAACTACAGTTAGCAGCAGTAAGCAGTTACTGGTGATATGCTGCCTCTTTTTTGTGTGGAGTATGAATTTGACAGATGGCCAGTTCTTACATATTGCACCTTTAATTTGATTCTCTCTCCACAATAACTTTCAGTTCTCCCATCTGCCTACACTCAGGTCAGAGGTTAGGAGTGAAATGACATCTGTTACTGGCAGGTCTCACCAGCTGAAGCTAGCTAGCTAGCTAGCTAGCTATTTAGCAAATGTTAGCTACAAGAGTTGGTAGAAAATTAGGATCAAGGATTGACTGATGTGTTTATTTACTGTTACTCATTATTGGTCATCGAGGAGACTGATATTTCAGTTCCATACATTTTTTTTTTTGTCAAAATATAGTGATAGCACGTGAATCTAGAATCCCATACCAGGGTTCTAAGATATGAACTTGATGGCTTTATACATGATATCATGATTAAAGACCAAAGCTACAGCTGCATGTATTGGGCAAAAACATTGGTTTTCTTTTGCAGTTCACAGCTACTATGTATATAAAAAGGAAAAACATGATAAAATCGGATATTCATCAGTTATTTTACTCTGACATAACTCCGTTTGGCTGATTCTTGATTCATATTTGGTAACAGTGTGTTGTCACTTTAATGTGACAAGAGAATGAGAGACTGGAACTTAAAGCAATCTTAACTAATGCTGGATTGGAGTTGCTAGACTGTAAATTAAATCAAATAAAGAGCAGAACAGAGCTGCTAATAGAAAGGTGTCGTTTGTAGTTCTAAAACCAGGAAATTAGCACTTTTGCACATCTGGTTCCTTCATCTTTAAGTCAGTAAGTTCTTTGAATGGGTTTTCCGTTAAATAAGATCTGTGTTACCACAGGCTTAAGATATTTACACTTTTTGTTCTACAATTAAAAATACATGACCGAAATATCCCAAAGTTTTATTATAAAGCTTTTATGTGTCGGCTGCTACCAAGTGGCTAAATGAGACGACAGACATTTTCAGGGACATTAAAAATCATCACAGTGAACACTGAGACTCATCTCCTCACTAGTCCCACTTTAGTTACAATCTACTCTAACTGTAGCTTTACAACTTGTACATTGATCAGTTTACCGAAAGCGTGTATGTAATTGTGTAGTAATAGATTTAGTGGTGGTGACGTTTAAGTCATGCAACCTCAATGTAGTCCGTTCACAGCCTCACGTTAGCTTTTTACTCCTAGCAGTGTAACTTGCACTTCAAAAGATTATTTTGCTGAACAAAACAAGCATGTATCATAAACTTGTGTTTGCCACAGAGCATTTTTTTTTATTGCAATAAACCAAAATCAAATGAATAAATCCCATAAGGCTTCTCGCTGAGGGAGCCAGGCCTACAATAACACATCACCGCTACACCACTCTATTAGAGATGAGCGAGTAAACACTTTAGCAGATAAACAACTCGTTACACTTCTTCTTTTTTTTAATAAATGTCCACACTTCACACTCACTGCGACCTTGTGCACACACATCTTCAACATGTGGACAGAATGCCTCGGCCCTTGCCTAGTTACAGTTGCTAAGCCACCGCTGGAAAATTGCTCCTCAGGTTGAGCCACTGGTGACGTCATCACGTCTCACCCCTCTCTGAGCGCGGGCTCTTCGCTTCACCTTTTGAGTGAGGCGGATTTAAACCCTTCGGCCTTCAGACATGGCTGGATGACACGTGCCGACATGTTTGCTTGTGGCGTGCCGAAATCCTTTAAACAGCCTCAAGGACGCGTCATCAGGATGGATGCTTTCTAACATGCAGGCTTGAACCCTGCGTGCCGCTGTCTCCCTACTAATGGCTCCATCCTGCTACACTCTGATGTCCTTAGTGTCTCGTACAATATCATTACTCCGTCTCTGTCACTTGATGCTGCAGACTCGTTTGCAGAGCAGTGGTTATACAGAGAGGGGTTACATCGGTCTGGGGGTAATTTCATTTCGTCTACAGCGACCGAGACGACGCTGGCCTCTGATGTCACCGTGACATTTGACGAGGACAATGATGATGAACAGCACCGTTCGGTTTCGTGCTCTGTTTACTACCCGCCTCCCTGACAGTTTACCGTTTCTGCTCCCATTCTATTTTTACTTTTCATCCGTGTTTCAGCAAGTTTGGAGAGGTTCACACCGACCTGGCTCCATTCTGTAGGTGACCACGTTCTCGGGTCGGTTCATGATGTCCACGTAGGCCTTCAGCGCTCTGTAGAAGGGCTGGACCTGGTGTAAGGGGCAGTCCAGCACAGATTCTCTGGTGGCGTTGTTGTAGTTTATCCTCTCGACTCGACCCTCGGTATCGACGCTGGGAACGAACGACAAAGAGAATCAATTAATTCAATAATCAGATATCAAGCAAATGAGCCAATCTCACTTCATACATACAGTGATTCTTTTTCCATTCTCCGCTATCTGGTAGAATGTGGATCTGGTTTATGAAATGAAGCACTTTGTTCACGTCACCTCGGGCTCTGGGACATTTTTCACTACTTTGTGACATCTTCCAGGTTCGAGGATTCATCAGTTTGTAAAGTAGATTCAGTCGGTTGAGAAGACAAAGACGTGTAAAGCTGCAATGATTAATCCAAGCATTGATTCATTTTCGGATAAATTAATCGCCAACTGTTTAGACAATCGAATACTCAGATTAGTATGAGTGAGTATATTTCTAAAGAAGTTACAGTTCTCTGCTTCCAGCCTCTTGAGCAGATTGTTTTCTGGTTTCTTTACTCCTCCGTGACAGTTAACTGCATATCTTGTGATTTTGTGAACAAAGCAAGACATCTGAGGACGTGCCGTTGGGCTTTTCACTATTTTATTGAAAAGTTAGAGCCCAACAAATGTGGCTGTGAAATATTCCATTCCAAAACAATAAACACTACCGTGCAGCTGCAACACTCTTCAGCGACGAGGCCGGGTCGACTATATGTGAACTCCAGATTTGTGAACAGCAGATGGCAGTGTCTCACTTCAAACCACACACACACACTCACAGCGCTGAGACGTGCCACTGCATCTTTTTGACACGCACGTCATTCCGGTTTCTTTTTTTTTTTTTTAATCTGAATCTGCTTCACGCAAAAGAGCTGATGTGTTTGTATGTGAACTAATAAATAACACAACTGGTGACCCGGAGCCCGTCTCCACTTACTCGATGATGCACTTCTTGGACTGCAGCATGAAGTCGCAGTAGTCCACCCCGGTGTCGGTGAAGTCGACGCGGAGCGAGGAGAGCGTCCTGAAGGCCTCGGGGTCTTCTCTCTGCAGCTGCTCGGCCATGTGGAAGCCATCCACCACCTCGCTCTCCCCTCCTTCCACAGCCTGCTTGATGCAGTGCAGGAACTGAACCTAACACACACACACACACACACACACACACACACACACACACACACACACACACACACACACACACACACACAAATGCTTGTTTTACAACTCTGACTACATAAAAACTGAATGCCGGCAGTTAAAACAAACTTATAAAAGCGGCACGTAAATTCATAAAGTGATACCATATCTGTTTAGCGCAGTTTACTTCCACTCAACAGACCGTGGAAATCAGATTTGACTCACTCCAGGTGCAAAGTGTAGCGCTGGGTAGTCTGTGTGGAGACTCAGCCGCCCTGATGTGTAGGCTACATTGTTGGCCATGTATTTGTCCTGGACCTGCCATGTGTGCCTGAGGACAAAGATAACATCCATTAATAAACCCCACGTTAATAATTTAACTTTGGCTTTAGAAGATAAGCAGCAACAATTAGGTTGCGTGGAGAAAAAAAAGGCAAGAGATGAGATGAACTTTGCAGGGATCCCTGAGGGGAACTGGGCAGCTTCACAAGAATGCGTAGACTTGCAGCCTCTGAACTAGATACTTCATTGAGATGCAGCAGGAATGGAGCTCTAATGAGGGAGAGTTATCTTCCATGTTCTGTTTGCATGCCTCGTTTGGATGCCCGGCTCGTAAAGCAGTCGAGTTTCTCTGACGGCGGGCCTTCCGCATTAGTCTGCAGTCTCTTTACTTGCGGCAATATGAGCTCATCCGCTGGCAGTGGAACAGCTTTACGCTCCAAACCTCTGTTCTGACTGAGTGCACCAGGTAATTCCTCTAGCTTTAAAAAAAAAAAAATTGGAATGCTTTAAGGTTGTTTTTCTCGTGTCTGTCCTGAAATAATCAGCACTGCAGTAAGTCAGAGTGATGAAGGACTAACAGACGCTCTCTAATCGTTTCCATGGAACCAAAATGAATCAAAGTAACAGATAATTGACACATGGAGACGTTTCTCTAAACATTAACGTTGTAAGGTGAGAATCTGAGAGCTTCTTTCATCAAAGCATCGAAGCTGATTTTTTTCTTCTCCTTCTGATTCACTGGAAAAAGGGATGTAAATAAAGGTCTTTCTATTCAACTCTTGCTCATAACAGTCCCTGGGCAGCGCTCCAGCTCAAATATGATCAGTGGAAAATTCGGCGGCTCAAGATTTAGTGGGGAGTCCGATTATTAAACAGTGGCTTGGCCGAGGATGACTGCAGAGAAAAGGATGAGCGTCACAGAGTCTTACCCGTAGAATGTCAGCCTGAGATAGCCGATCCTCTCGGCCAGTTTGGCCACTTGGCCCTGCTCTGCTGGCGCCCCCTTCAGGTAGACGATGCCAACGCGGCGCAGGGCCAGCAGCCAGGCCAGCGCCGCCCGATCGTCACGGAGGACTTCCTGGTAGTCGGCCGTGGGGACGCGGAGCTTGGAGTCCCAATAATATCGCTCTGAAGGGAGAAAGAGGACACGGAAGAGTTGTCATTTACATATACATGCGGTTGTTTCCTTTTCGGATTTTGTTTGCCTGACGAGAAATAAGCCGTGCCCGTTATGCACAGACATGAAGCTTTTTTTTTTCCAGCCGACAGTCTTTGTCCTTTCCTGAAGCTGCTCTGCTGAACCAAACGCTTGCACAACAAAAACACAACAGGTCCGTATCATAGCAACTTTATCTGACCTCGCATTCATTTTATTCCTCCTCCCTCCTGCTCCCTTCGTCTTTGTCTAAACCTGCGTTAGCTTCTTGCGGAGTGAGACTTAGC
>CAEMYA010000013.1:9565197-9582116 GCA_903131615.1 Diplodus sargus | reverse complement strand
TGTTTTTTGTCGCGCATTCACTCCATGCCACGCAAATAAATCTCCACAACTGCTTTGTGGAGGCAGGTTTTTTGCCACAGGCACACATGACAGCCACAGATGGACGCCGTTCACAATTGCATGAACAAAGATGATTCGTGTTTTCACTGGAGACACCTGCGTCGACATGATCTGATTGTGCAGCTCCGCCAACAACAATGGGCCAGAACCATCCAGGTGTGCAGCAGCGATGGAGCGACAGCACACACACGCATTCCTTTATACTTTCCGTCAACACACACACACATTGCTCCCTTCAGGACATGTTTTCTTTTCCGAGATAGCGTATAGAATGTTGAATAATCTGCGGAAAGCGTTGTCTGGTGTGCTTGCGGGCCAAGGCAACCCAATCAAACACACGGCACGAACACACTCTGCTGAATAAAACACATTATCAATTTTGTGGCTTCAATCTTTCAGGTTGAAAAATAAGACTCAAATGCGACAGTAATCCTAAAAGTGGCTCGCAGCGCGCCAGGGTTTTTATGTTTAGTTTGTTACAGAAAGGAAACATTTAATGTGCAACTTAATGATTGACCTTAATTTGAAAGTGTTGCAGCTCGCCACTGCATGTGATGGTGTGTGCACTTCAAGATGAATTGCTCCTGACTAAAAAAAATAAATAAATAAATAAAAAAATCAGTCTGTCTCTGTCAGACAGACAGAAGTGGAAAAAATCCTCCCACAGCTCTCCACCCAGCTGGCTCAACTCCTTTTTCCATGCAGCCTCTCTCCAGTGACTTCCACAGAAACAGCTGCTAAGTACATTTGCGGGAGGAGGAGGAGGAGGAGGAGGAGGAGGAGAAGCAGGGTTTAGCTGAGGAGATTCTGTACCTGTCTGATGTTTGTGGCTCCTTCTAGCGTCTCTTTTTCAGCGCCCGGCGACGTCAAAACAACTTTTCCGAGCGGCTGCGTCGCAAACAGATTACGAGGCTGCAGCCTGCAGGAGACGGACACACAGCGGGGCGGGCTTCATGCATAATTCATCGTCCTCTAAAGTGTTGACAGCATTAAAAGACAATGTGACTGTGTTCGCTTTGAAGGCCGTAAAGATTTACAGTTGCAACAGACAGACGCTAGCTGGTGATGAGGCATTTCAGCGAGGGAAGGCGAGCGAGGCACGAGGCACGCGCAGTTGCAACATCAGTCAGAAGCCCGGTGATCATCGTGACTCGCAGACCTCCCTCCAGGCTGTTGTCACAAATGATCAGCTTCTGGCCGCACAGTTCAAAGGGTCAGGAACCCCCCGCTTGTTAAAGCTTGTCCAGAGGGCGGAGGGAGACAAGGGCAGAGAATGAGAAATTGGGGCAAAGGTCAAGCCTAAATGTTACTATTACTCTTGTGAAACTGGACCCGGATGTGTTTTACATGCACCGCAGTGTCTCGGCTCCGCGGTTAAACGGTGTCACCTGTAACAAAGAGGCCACAGCACTGGGTCGCAGTGTGCACACACACACATCAGCTGTGCAGTCCCTTGGCTGCAGCTCAGCTCCAATCTCATTTCGAAACACGCGCACCGCTGAGCGACTTCACACTGCGGCGGGCCGGGTCGAGCAAAAAGACGAGGACTTTGCAAGAATATCTGCCTTCTCATCGTGTAATGAGCTCCTCGCATGTGCTTGTTTTTCAACCCGGGAAGGCTAATCACAAATCTGAGATGTGAAGGATCACAGGGAAGTTCTGTTTTTTTTTAAGTCTCACATCGGCCACCGATTTAAGAACAAAAAAAAGGACCTTTTCACCAGAACTGCCGGGGATACAAATCTGGAGCAAACAAACAAGAGCTTCAATTGTAGAAAATTACATTCATTTAGAAACGACTGAAGGGCAGTTTTTAAAGTACTTGTGTTTTACTCCACTGGTTTTCCCTGTGCTTCTACTCTACCATGTCTGAGACTGAGAATAAAACGTCCTACTCGCCTGCAGTTATGTGGCAGCCAGTTATTTGTTACTTTTCGGGAGAAAATGGTTATTTAAGACATGATTCCATATCAGATGATATGAATGTAAGACATCCTTGGTGTTTTATTGGACAACTTGAGTTTTGCGGTCTTGTCGGTTGTTTTAATGTTCTGACTGTGATTGTTTGCTTCTATTCTGCCGTGTTTTAAACAGGCTACCTTTCAATTATGCTGCATCGTGTTACATTTGATTTGACATTTTGTCTGTCGTCAAATGCTTCTTATGTTAAGTCATTAATATTTGTAATCCAGTGATGTGATACATGTTAATAAACACTATGAAAGGGCTCAGTCTTTTTTTTTTTTTAATTTCGTATATAAATCTCCTGAACCTGAAGCCCCCCTCAGCTTTACGTGACTTTCAGCTCCGTGTTTACCTGTCTGGTACGCAACTTTACTGTTTTGGTTCCCTCTCGGTGCTCTAACAAGCCCATTTTACACGGCGGCAATGTTCAAGGTGGGACAGTCGCGCCTTTATTCCTCCTCGCTGTTCTGAATAATAAAGACACAGAGGCAGAATGGAGCGTTATTGTTGTTTGAGCCGCAAAAGCAGCAAGTAGACTTGCGTGTAAAAACAGTGAACCAGTGAGCCGGCAGGACGGAAGAGGAGTGTGACATTTTTATGACATGTCATGTGTGTGACCCTGAACCAGCACAGAACATCCTGAAGTGTCTCCTTTAACCCTCCCTGCAGAGGACGGGACGAGCCGACATGTAACGGGAGTGGTGAAGGACTGTGAGTGCTGTGTTCTGCCACCCTTTCAGTGTTTTTCCCTCCTCCGTACACCTTGGAAGCAGGTGTTGCTGGGCCACAAACCTTCACCCTGCTCATGCCGTTGTTTAGACAGCGCTGTCCAACACACATGCTAAACATCCAACTTGACTGCTGTCGCGCGCCTCTTTTGCTTGCAGCATGCCAGCATGCTATCTGACAATCACACGCTGGGGCGGCATTATGCCGTCATTGTTTGGTTGGATGTTAAAAACAAACAAAGGCTGTGTAATAAAAAAAAGAGTCTGTTGTGGTGGTATTGAGTTACCTCTGTATAAAACGGGGTGTAGCATTGTTTTTGCCAGCGAAACGTCGTTGTTTTCATCTAACAAGTTCTGAGAAACCACGTTACATAACATCAGCTCAGCACCAAACCATAGATTTTAAATAGAACTAGACGGTGAGAAATCTTTTCCTCAGAAGTCGGGAGAGACTAAAAGCTAAAAATAACGGACTAACATTAACAAGGTGGATTCAAACGAATGATAACGTTCCTGTGCGGCTGCTGAATGTGAAAACAGGAAGCTGTTTGCTCATTTTACCAAGATGATTTTTTTGTTAACGTCGTGTTTACAGATCGTTTCTGCTGCCCCCAAGTGGCCCAACAAAATCAGTAACCGCAGGCTTAAGTTTATTTGTTAATTTGTGTGAAGTCACTGCAAGTTCTCACAGGAAGGACTGTGCGAGCATCTGCTTGAAGGGACACCGCCAGACACTGACAGTCTGACAAGATAGTATATGTGCATAATCCCCTCTCCTGTTCCGCCCCCCCTCGGTCGTGGTCTGCTACAGTGGCTTTTCCAGATGAGGAAACCTGAAGCCGCGGCTCCTGTGGCTGTCAGGCAGCTCATGGCAGTTTGGCTCTCCCCTCACTGTGCTCTGTTTAAGCTCAGAGGGCTGCGTCACTCTCCTCTGCAGCTGGGAGCGCCTTCAAAGCTCCGTTTGAATCACTGCAGTTATCCGCAGAGCTTTTGTTTTGACTTGGTTAAGTTTTATCACAGAGCTCAGATCAGCTCACTTCAATGGGCCGTCTGTGGAATGCACAGCGGAGGGCTCGGAACCAGATGGGCACAAACAAACCTTTTTTAGAGAGCATAAGCCTGATAGATTAGAATCGAGCTGTTGTTCGTACTAAAAGAACGTTTTAGAGATTTAACTGAAATCAGATGAAATAAGATTGCCCTATTTCATCTGCAGTTTGATCCCCAAATATCCCATTTATTCGATTGTAGTGATATGTCAGTATTAATAAAGCCAGTGGTGGACTGTAACCAAGCACACTCTATATACACAGTCAATACTGTACTTTACACTATTACAAATCAGGGTTTTTATAGAAAAAAAACAAAAAAAACATATGGTGATCATCTAAAATCTGATGCATTTTCATACATTCAACAGCCAAACAGTAGCCATGTAAGACATGAATATATAAAATAGCATCTCCGCCAACTATAGCAGCAACATCTGGTGAATATAACACCCACAGAGAGCCACTGTGCTGCATTAAAAAAATACTTTTGATAGATTAAAACAAGGTCTGCTGATATTACCACTCTAATTTCTCAGGAAACAAGTAGTTTTTACTTTACATTCTCAAGATCGACGCTCTCACTACTCTGGAACAATGACAATGATCTCCAAAAACACTTTCACCAGCAGTATATTTTTTGTGTATTGCAACATCAGTGCAAAAGAGGAAAACCCGCTCAAATAAAGTTTGAAATTAAATTGATTATTTGTAAAAGACCTGCATACTTCTTCCATCATCGAATAAAGTACGATTTGACGGACTCTCTCTTTAATCACAGCAAGTAATAAATCATTAACATCATTCCATCTCTGTTAATTGACGTGTAAGTGAAAACAGACCAGCTCTAATTTGAAACAGGTTTTCACCCCCAACTCAGCTTGTAAACTGCTGCAAGCACAAGATCTGCTGAATGATTAATGATAAGTGTTTTTGAGAAGACATAGCACCCATTACACAACCACACTGCCAGCACGTGTATTCATTAGTTATTATCAAATAAGCATTACGGCTCAGAGCAACTCAGTTTTTTAGTTTTTTTAAGAGGAACATCACCATATTTGTTTTGTCTTTCACAGCTTAAAAAAAAGCATTTGCCAAAAATCTTTATTTCAAGACTTTTTGTTTCTTCTTGGATGTACTATATTGAAGTAAATAAACAAAGTGGCAAAGCTTTACTTCTCCAGTGTCTGTAGGCCTTCATTAGGGTTTAACTTTCAAAATAATCCTTTTCCTACCAGACCATGGGTCCAGACATTTGAAAAATAAAAAAGAAACAGTGTCTCCAGTTATATTTCGGTCAATAATTAGCATGCATGTTTGAGTTTTCACAGTCTGTATAATGTGCGTCTGTATTTCAGTGGAACTCCATGAATCACACTCCACCCTGCACTAATTGGACAAACACACCTTTATCTATGAAACACGCCTGGAAGACAGCGCAGCCAACCTCTGCATTCCCAGTTCGGAGGAGACAGAGCGAGCAGTGTTTCCTCGCCGGAGAGCAGCAGACCGTCCAAACGTGAATCCAAACACAACTCTTTTCTCCATCAGCAAGTTCAGGTTCACAAAATTCAAATGAGTCCTGCGGTAATTTGTCAAATTAGGTCCTTTTTTTTTTTTGCCAACTTATGCTCAATGCTTTCGGTATTAATTTTCAGTGCCAAGCATGAGGTTTGGTCGGCAGAAAAATGAAAAATCCAATCATTATAATCACCCAGCTTTCCGTGCAGTCTGATGTAAAGGTGTTAACATTTCAAAAGGGATGACAAAGGAAAGGGATTTAACCTAAATATAATTGATCCATGAAGGAATTACAGGAATACACAGTGAATGACTAAACTGCGCGTGGGTGAAAATGAGTGAAATTAGCTAAAAAGGAACCACAACTTCTTTTGAGAGACACATCTTAAACGTGGGAGATTTGGCTGACCACCAGTGTTTTTGACAAATCTGTGTTGCTAAAACCCTCAGCAGTCCATCACAGCACACAGCAGAATAACAAAAGCTCATTTTGACAAATGAAAACACTCAAGTCACAATTTACAATTCAGATACCTCAAATTTTTCTCAGGTTGATAACATGGCACGTGCACGTGTATGTGAGCACGTGTTTGAGTGCGAGTTCTGCTGAAGCTGTGAAACAGCCTGAGAAGTGACGGTCAGGTTTGGGAAAAGTTTTTCCATGGATAGACCTCCACAGCTATGTTTCCAGGAGCCTTTCAACAAGTGATGACATCGAAGCCCAAATTCAGACCAGATGGCAAAGGAAACACCAGCCAGACAGGGAAATGACAAATCAGCTGCTACTTGGCTGAGTTATAGAATCAGTCAGTCGACTTAATGGAGGAAAGTCCAAACTCAGCTGAGTCCGTTTAGAGGAGCCTCGGACCAGTTGGTCGGGAAGTTTACTGTAACTGTCCAATTCAGATGGAGCACTAATTGATGTAAACTGTGGGTTTTTAAAAGAGGAAATGAGAGCACACAATGGCACAAGACTTACAGCAAACTACTGACAACGAACGCCAAAGACAACCTCTATGGCACCTACATCTATATGGGTATGTGCTGTTAAGCTACAACAGTAAGATCATTTCAATCAATAAATAATTTCATGTTGGCCATTTTATAAGCAAAAATGCCAAACATTTGCTGGTTCCAGCTTCTTGTATGTGAGGATTAGCTGCTTTTCTTTTTCAGTTATGAAAGGAAATGAGGAGTCTTTGGGTTTTGGACTGGTGGGCTATGGAAAATCATAAGAGCATTTTCACAAAGCTGACATTCCGTAGACTAAACCATTAAAGATTAAAATAATCAGTAGAATTATATATACATAATGAAAATAATCAAAAGGCCCATACATTTTCTAATTTAGCCAAAACTTCATATAAAAAGTGTTCAAATATAACACTGAAGTATAAAAAATGAAAGAGGTCAATGGTCAAAGTCAAAGAGTCGGGCTAAAACGTACAGTATGTAGCCACAGATGTGCTAACATGTGTCCGAACTCCTCAATGGTATACATTTTGGTCAGCACACGGACATCAACTGAGAGTAAAACACAAGATCCCTGTGCAATGTGGATAGAGAGACTATATTTTTAGCTGAACAGTTGCCTGAGCGCTTAAAGCTGCTGCACAAATTGCCTTTTTCTTCTCGCAATTCAAAAAATTTTTAGAGGCTTGTTCAAAAAAGATTTTCTCCAAAGACTTGTAGTAAAATCTGTAAAAAAAAAACCAAGCAACAAGATCACAGCCTTTAAAACGGGTCCAATAATTGCTTTCCTTCTGGTCCCACCCAGCACCCAGGCAGCAGATCAACTTTAACAGATTTATGGTATTTTCACTTGACGAGATAGTTGCATTACCCAAGTCAAGCCTGCTAAAGATCGTCTGACTGTATTGGTATCTAAAAGTATTTACAAGTACCACGAACATTGCCACTATAGCCTAATAAAAAAAGTTCACACTGCCTGGGGGTATTTTCCATGGCCTTTCTCAGACTTCTGAAAGCTTCACAGAGATGTTCATAACGTGGCAGAAAGACTGGTTGAGACCAGATAGTTGAGGTAAAGATGTGGTAAGGTGCCAGGGAATTTTTGACACTCAAGCTACGGCTTGAGGTTAGATATTGTTCACAGCTCTGGTTGTGACTCGTAACTAGGGACGTTTTCTGGCAGGCCAGAGGAGGATATAGCAGGGACAGCCGCTACAGTTAGAGAAATCTAATCGCACCTTTAGTGTCATCGTTTCCTGTCAATCACACTCTTGAGAAAAACAATAAATTTCACTTAATTTGTCCAGTAGACTCCTTTCCGTGTCTCCTAATCTTTTAAATACTTGCAGTGCATTTTACGACCGTGTAGTGAATAGCTTTATACTGTGAGCTTTTACTTAGAAATGTCTGTATTTAAGGGCCATAAAAGTGACCATTTACAGCAAACTGAAACCTAGGTGAGCACGGTCACGAGGAAATTGAAGCTTTTGTATTTTTTTTGTGTGTTCCGGTATAAGTCATCTTTTTAAATATCTGAGTACATACTTATTATTGTTTGGTGTCTTATGGCACAATCCCTTGGATTGAACTGTGTTGTAAGGTCAAATGGATTGTAAAATTCCTGAAGAATCAACAATGTAGAACAAAAACATGGTTCTTGGTACTTATAAGCTTCATCGTTAATCAGAAACATGGAGCTGAACATAGGTGGTAATTTCCTTTCTTTAGGGTAACTTCTCTCTTGTAAAGATGGATCGTTTGCGAATGAATCAGTTCGAAGGAACGACTCTTTAACGCGAATGAACTGACCTGATTCCACGTTTCACTTCTCTCTCGTTCGTTCTTTCGTTCTCACAGACTCGTCGCTGTGTTGTTCGCTGTTTAGTTATCAGAGTGGTGAAGAAGACTGAGAGCCAGCCAATCGTATGCAGAGTCTGGGACACTGTCGTTGAATTTTAGCCAATGAGAAACAGGAAAGAATAGCAACTGTTTCCATGAAAAAAAACCCATTTCATTTCGTCCGTAGCTCATCGTTCTCGTTCAGTCAGTCACCCTTAGCTTACCTTCAATAAATGTCAATTTACGGTCAAGGTGAATATACACATTATCCACTGTTGTGTTGTCTAAAAAGTTAACATAATCATGAAGTTGCAGCTATGTATTTGCCTTGAACTACAGTGTTATGTTGACCATCAGCACGATCGTTTGAGAACGAGGAGCTGAGAACTGTGCGTTACATGAATCACCGCTAAACGACGTTGTACCGGAAACGCGACTGAGCGAACAAACATACAAACGATATGAACGATTCTTCCTGCCGAACTGACCGACGGGAACTGAACATCGACATCGAACGATGAAATCCACCTCTGCTCTCTTGTCCTGCTACCAGAAAATAACACAGTCAGTCAAGTGGAGGAATAAGGAGAACAAAGGCTATTAATAACAGTCATTATAATAAAGCTGGAGAAAATCTTTAAATTCTTTTGTCTAACTACCATTCAGCGATTGTTGCTTGCTTTGTAAAACCACATTAAACTTAGACCTGCAGAGCAGCATATAATGTCACAGGGAGGCTAGCCAAAGAAAGCCATGCAGTGGCACTTATTTCAATTAGCACAACTTAACACACTTAATCTGAGTGATCAAAGCAAATGACTAAAAAATGACATGCTATTACGCTCTGTTGAGGGTGAGCAATATAAACTGTTTTCTGAATTAGCAAATGCTCTTAAAGGAATCTGGGAAAGACGAGACTCCTTTTACAAACTACCAGTTGCTGAATACGTGTGAATGAAAACGGTGAGAGCACCACGTGTTTGGGCATATTTTTACATTTCGAAAAAGATGCATTTAACCTGTTTCACATTGGACTTTTAAATACCAGTGACATGAAATTAGTCATGATTCCTACCTCGACTAAACAAACATGACAAGCGCAAAATGGGAGGCCTGAGACGATGACACGGTTCAAATATTAAAAGCATCTGGCAGCCGTTTGAGTAAATCGCTGACAGATTTATCGGTGAAAGGAAGAGCCACTGCTGATAAGGCTGTGAGTGACATAAATTTTTGGTGTTCCCGAGAGCAATTCAACATCATCACTCTCCTCCAAGAGACGTGAAAGGCTCAAAGTGCACATGCCAGCGAGAAAACGGCACGTGCGACTACTAAAGGTTGAATCTGTGAATGACATGTAACACTTGTCTCCATGCTTATGGACACAAGAAACCTTTACGGCAGATACGAGCTGGTAAAACTTATGATGAAACCTGCCAACTACGCAGTGGACAACAAAGAAAGCAAATGTGTAACAAACAAAAATTCCCAAGATGACCATAAAATAGCAAAAAAACTCAAATATAGGGTCCTAACAATAACAGTATATTGGGATATTAAGAAATTTAGTGAGAAAATGTCTGTGTTAACTCCTCAGGGTTGGACGCCAGGCAGTTTGAGTTCAAATTCCTGGTTACACATGCCTACAGGCTCAGGGATTTGTTCGTTCCCAGGGAAGGAAATACTGACAACGGCGTGCTTGTGTTTGGTAAGAACATGCAGATCTTTTCTCTACTCCAAATCGCTTTTCCATATGGCAGGGACAGAAGGGGGTCTGAATGAGGCTCACATTTATACAGACGTCAGCTCTTCAGAGAGTCCGCTGCCTTAGCATGTTTCACATGCAGACGTTCTGTGCCTCGGTTCAGTTCTGTCTGGAGTAGATGTTCGAGGACAATAAACTGGTGATGCTGATAAATCAAACGTGCCCCCAATATGCTACAGTCGACATTTGAAGATAAAGTTTTACCTGAGGAACTGACGGAACAGTTATGATGCATGGAGAGTCATTGACAGGAAGATTAACTGTCTGAGAATGATAGTTAATGGTAGTTAAGTTGCCTTGAACATTTGTCTAGAAAATATTCTATAATATGTGAGAAACACAAATTAAGGGCAGCATCTAATGATTTTGTTTAAACGGTTGATCCATCTGTTGGTTATTCTCTAGATTAGATGATTTGTTGTTAGTCAGAAAATGAGGGAAAATGTCGATCAGTGTTCCTAAAGGCCAAGATGACATCCTCAAATGTCTTGTTTTGTCCACAATTCAAAGACTTCAGTTTACTGTCACAGAGGAGGAAAGAAGCCAGAAAATATTCAAATTTGAAAAGCCTGAATCAGAAAATTGTCTTTTTATAATTAAAAAAATATTCATACTGATTAATAGATTATCAAAATACTTGTGGTGATAAATTTGAAAATAGACAACTAGACGATTAATGGTTGCAGCGCTACACAAATCGAACGTGTTCTCGTTGATTTCCCTATTCAAGACTGTAATCTAAACATGTTAAAAGGTGTTATTTCTAAGTGTCCTTGAATGATACCACCTCTCCCTCCAATAATAACTTCTGCTGCTGCTGCTGAACTACATTCTGCGGTTTAAAGTTGACTCCATAGAAACGGTACAAGCAGAAGACAAAAACATTAGTTCAGACATAAGAACAGGAGGTATAGTGCAGGCTGAATAATATTCCCAGAGCTCCAATTTTCATATTGACCTCACGGTGTCCCGAGTGTTCTTAACTTCCACTGTTGAGAACACTTTAACAGGCAAACGTGGGCCTGTAAAATCGAGGTGCACTGCATGAAAAAGGAAACAGAAATTCAAACTGTGGACTGCGCTTCAGTGAGTTAACGTCATGGAGTTAGTAAGGAGTGACAATGTGAGCAAAATACTCGGAGGTGAACCATATCTTTCCAGATTTGTTTCTGGTGCAAAAGAATTTCAGGCTGGTGCTCATGAGGAAATAATTAAACCCAGAGTGTGTGTGTGTGAGCACGTCATCTTGTATTGTATTTTGGTGTTTGAGCTTAGCAGTGTCTTCCAGGAGCGCTCCTGGCTCTGTGCTGAGAACGGCTGAAAAGTATCTCCACTACAAAAAAAGCCTATCTGTCTGTAAATTGCTATGAGGGGGATCTGTTTACACTTCTACATAAATGGAGGAGCTCTGCAACACCACACACACACACGACCTTAATCAGTGTGGAACAGAGCAGGAGCCGCTCAGCCCTGTGGGTCCTTCAGGACCACGTGTGTGTACACAAACCGACTTCAGTCCATCCCCCGCTCCACTGAAACGCCGCTACCTTGTTCCATAGCTAAACTTTCTCCTCTGCTGTCTGGCAGGCTGTAAAGTGTATTGGGCCGTTGTAAATGTACTGTAAAATGACTTCTCTTTCCAGTCTGTAGAAAAACCTACTTCCTTAACAACCCTCGTGTTATTGAGAAAAAAAAAAATAGTGTGGTGAGAAGAGTTTAAATCAGGGGCATCTTTTTCTCTTCAGAGGTGGTTAGCAGAGAAAGTCCACTAATTTGTAATATAACAGCCACACACACACACACACACACACACACACACACACACACAGAGCAGCTGTATAGTATTCTTTATGTTCAATACCTCTCAATTCCTGCTGTTCCCACATTAAGCATGAAATATACATAATTAAGACAATTTGTATGTTCTTCATCATCTGCGAAATCAATTTAAAAGGTATTTTAAAAGTAGGACAGAGAACTAGAGAAATGATGATTGAAAAAAGTCCAAAAACCTCTGGAGTGCATAAATCACAAATTTCACTTTTTGTCATTTAACACTAATGTCAGGGTGAAATTTAATTTCAGCTGAGTACTCTCTTGACCTTCTCCTTAATGAACCAACATTAGGATGGGAATTAGGAAGCAAACAACTAGACATCAAAACACACAACTGAATACTGAAATTACTGTTTATCTGTAGCACTTCTAAAGCAGAAGCACTTTAAAACAGACATTAAATGTCATGCTGGAATGTACACAATTACACACTCTCCATTGTGGTTACAGCAATGGGAAAATATGAAAATTAGATCCTCTTGTATTTTGTCATAAATCACAGTAAATGTGGTCACAGTGTGGAAACTGTCATCCACGAAGAGCTTCATCGGGTCTGACTGTTTGTCATGTACTTAGGTAACACTCACTGCTGGGCAAGCAGACAAATATCTGTTTGCAGAAACAGCTTTGAAAATGCAGTAATTAATGACAGTGTTTTATTCATGCTGTTAATTCTTTAGGACAGCTGTGCTGTGATTTATAGCCTTCTTTAAAATACATCTCTTTAAACATTACATTAACCACAGGGTAATCAATTAGAAAGTGATCACACAGTACGGTTCAGTCAGTACTGGCCTTTCATTACAGCAGTTTGTATGAACTATGTATATATACACAAGCATGTGCATGATTTTTTTTTTTTTACAACCGCAATGACTTCATTTGTGCATGCATTCACCTTATACATGTGGGAGGAGATGAGCACGTTCTGTCTTCAAGTACATCAGAAAGGCTCTGCATGAAAAGACTCTGACACACAATAAAGTGACCACTGGAATTTATTTTCTAGTACCCTGAATTAAAACTAATGCAGTTCACCACAATAGTCCTGTAATAAATCCTCCATTTGTGAAGGTTTCATTGTTCAGTTGGAAGTGTCTCAGAGAGGGTTTTGGTCCACTTTGGAAGCTGTAGTTTGGTAGTGCAGTTAAACTGAATTCTATTATACTGAGAGGTGTTTCTATTATTTAGGCTTCCCTAATGATATAAGTGAGGTTGACAAACAAATACACACACCTGTCTATAACACAGTACAACAGCACCTCAACCTCATCTTGGGAAATAGAATCACCTCTCGAAAAACACTTTCAACAAAAGCATACATCAACGACAAATGTAGAAAATTACATTTTAACCACAAAAGATGGACTCACTGTTGAGGAAAAGTTCTTCCTGCATTGCCTGTCTGGCAGCGGGAGAGAAACAGCGTTTCTTCAGCCACTCTGCATCAAACACACTGGTGTGTTGGTTCGGCCACACAATGGACACCTGTGGGGAGACAAAAGGCTTATTGATCCCTTAAACTGGCCGAGACATTTTAGCTCCATGTTTCCACCTCTTAATATTTAGTAATTATGAGCCATCAAATGAAATTGCACCGTCCCTCTTTTAAGCTCAGACCAAGTGACAATCTTTACTTGATATAATAAAAAAAAATAATAAAAAAATGTAGATTTGCTTTTTTCTCGTTTCCAGAAACAATATTCATCAGCCCCTTAAGAATACACTTTAAATATGCCCTTTGATTCATAAAACTGAGAAGAAAAAAAGCTTTTATTCCTTTTCAAATAAGGATTTCCAATGTGCTTTTTTAAAAAACCGCTCACAGAGGATTTTGTGTGTCCTCTAATCTTTTTCTATAGCCAGAGGCAAGGATGAAATTATTTGTGTGCTAAATGCTCACGATGATAAGCTTCCCTCAAAAATCTTGGCACAGGAAACAAAAAAAAAAAAACATACAGGAAACTTATTGAATTTGATTTCTATCAGCAAAAGCAAATGGCACAAGGTAGCTTGGCAACACTGTCACGTCAAAGCAATCTGTTTATATCTGTGTCCTTCTCGAGGGGCCAAACCACCTTTGTGAGCTGAGGGACGCAGGTGGTTTCTTTGGAGGACTTAAAGGTCAGGCTGAGCGTGCGCCTCGGCCAAAATTAGATCGGCTTTTACCTCACAGTTTATCACCAGGCAGTTGCCCTCAAACAGTCAGCAAAGTGTAAATTCCGTTAAAAAAACAAGAGTCATGATACCAAAGTATAGTACGCGTTGTGTTGTTTAACACACAAATATAAAAATGCAAAGTAATAATAATAATAAAAAAAAGTTTCTTGAAAGTATCATACTATATATCACCTTATAACAATAATAATGTCCAACTAGGTAGTGATATTGTGTAATGGAATAAAGGGTTTTAGAAGTTTTAGTTATTAAAAGAGTGACGGTCAGTGAACATGAAACTTAATACATCCAAAATGTCCATTATTACCATCCAAGGGAATTTTAAAACTGAACCCAACTTCAGTATTGAAGAAAGTTAATTCTGATCCAGGATGTAAGCTCTGTAAATGTACAAATCAAGACATTTATGGGGCTTTTCCCCTGGCACTTTTAGTCACACAGGCTGCAATTGCAAGACCCATAGGCAAGATACCAGAGAGACAGGTGTTTTTCAAATGTTCTGTGCTCTCAGTACTTTTCCAGCTTCTATCTGAATCTCTAGTATTTGTCCTGCATGCCTGTTCATACTTTCAGTGATCCGCTTTATTTTACTGTTCCATCATGTTCGCTTTCAGCTGAAAGTCATATGATATTTCCTGATGTTGCTGCTTCATAATAAAAGCTTCTGGGTAACTAATAACTGAGGACCTTTATTGTGAAAAATGTAAAGGAACTAAATAAATAAACGTGTTCAGCTTGCTACTCTCAGTCGCTCAACTGACCACTACTCAAGAGAAGCGGATTATTAGTTAAAGACACGTCAAGCAATTCTCCTGTTGTTTTGGAACAACAGGGCAAGTGTTGAGTCTAACCAGGTCAAGCCAGGTCAGTAAATGTGTATGGAAAAGCCCCATCAATCTTTTGTTTTTATCAATATAGATCACTCATGCAGAGTTTGTGAACCTCAGAGCAGGATTCAGATAGTAACAGCCTACCTTGTTGTCATTGATGACCTCCACAGCGTCGACTCCTGTGTGGATATCAAGATCAGTCATCAACAGTTTCCGGGCCTGAGCTGACTCCAGGGTACACAGTGGACACTGGCAGTTGTCTCTCAGCCATGTGAATGGGTACAGACTTTGGCCTCCATCCTCCCACTCCACCTCCACCATCCTCTCCTCATCCAGGGCCCTGGCATGCCTCACTGAGTGGCGAGCCAGAGGGAGGGAAGCTGACCCCAATGTCTGCTGCCCACGAAGCTGTACTGAGGTCAGACGAGAGGACACCTGACCTGCAGTCTGTAGTCCTGGTCTGCTACAAGCCCTTAGAGCCGGGCGGGCCATGGCAGAGGTGCTCCTCTGCAGCGCAGGCAGGGCGACACGTGAAAATGTACTCATCCACATTCTGAATGGTTATCTCCAGGCAACTATGTCTCTAGATCAGCAAGGGCCCAAAACTCTGTGGAGACAGAGAAAAAGGAACACTTCACTCTTTCAGCTGTAATGTTTAAAAACTAAGTGTGCATAATAGACCAAATATTACAAGTTACCAACAGTGAGAGTGTCCTGCCAGGCTAAATTTACTTATGTCACAATTCTAAACAAATGAGGTAGTAGTTTACCATGAGTATATCATGAGCCAGAGTGAGGATGCTAAAATAATGCACTTGTGCACATTGTTTTGCAGCTTAAATCTTAAGTCTAATCTACTTTCCAAATCAAAGAAACAAAATCGTGGTCCTACACAATGCCAAGCTCATCAGATACAGTTGAAAATGTCTCCAAGCTTTTTCAGGGGGATTTGGGAATTATGACTGTAGTTTATTCTGAGCCCGGGCTGCTGACAGAGTGTTGGTAAGATCTGGGCAAAGCTGCACTGCAAAACAGCAGCACAATATGAAGAAACAAGACAAAAGTTGCACTGTAGTCCAAAATCCTGCAGGAGTTGAGCTGTTTTCTTGTTGCAGCCGCAAAATTATTTAATTCAGGTTTCAATTAACCATCATGTTTCTAGCTGATTAATCAGGAAACATGAAATTGAAAAGTTCCATACAATTCTCTAAGCAATTTTCTTAGCCCATAGCAATGCAGTGGAATCACTGCATCAGTCCAAAATGTAAAGATATCATTCAATTTACTATAATTTTAAGACAAAGACAGCAGCAAATTGTCATATTTGAGAACCTGGAATTTTCAAATACTAAATATCATTGTTTTCACATGGCAGCTTTAATGTAAGGCATCTATTGACTCTGCTGCACACGCCTCTCTCAGAATTGGATGGCAGAGTGGACAGCAGCCTCCTCAGATCATGGATGATTAGCTGGGCTTGCTATAACAGTTGTTATTCGTGGCTGCAGATGTTAGCTTCAGGTGAAAATGGCGAACGTGATTAGTAATTGTTGCTAGGCAGAAGTCACGCTCAGCGTGGGTCTGTTCCAGCCGGTCATAAAATCCAACATGTGCCCAAAGAATCATCACAAGCTGCAGACTCTAAATTATGCTCTGTCTCTGCATCAATGCAGAATCCTCCATGTCCACATCACAAAGCAACTTATAATCGAGAAAATGCCACAGCTCTAGTTCCCATTTACAGAGCATCAGCAACATCTGTGAAGCGAGACGTCAGCACGGAGCCCAAAGGTAACAAACAAACAACACCCACCCCCCCAAACACAGCCCGCTATCCCTGCTGCCCACTGGCAAAAGATACAGAAGTATCCGCTGCCGTACCACCAGACTACAGAGCAACTTCTTTCCCCGGGCTGAGAGTCTCCGGCTCTTTAACACTCAATGAAATACATGTAGCAGAAATCAGACTCCGACATTAATCAATTCTTAAAAACCTTGTTTAAAAACTGACTAATAAATTGACCTTGTACCTCGTCTATTGCACTTCACCATATTGTGATTTCAATAAATTGTGCAGCCCTACAAAAATGAATCAGTGAGGCTCTCATTAGTGCCAACAACAGTGACTGACACCATAAAGGCTCTTGTGTTGTGTTTTAATCCAGCACCTGCT